>JASDQU010307770.1:22106-50417 GCA_032191745.1 Picea mariana
CACTTTCTTCTTGTTTCTAGCAACATTGACATCGATGTGATGATACTTTCCAAATATTTTGAGAATTTCTCGTAGCTCTCTTTCCCCTACCTCATCCCAAGCCCAAGGTAAAGGAGACATATCCTTCGTAACATTAATGCTTGGAATAACATTTTTGAATCTAGGTGGGGTTCTTAAGAAAGCTAAGGAGAAGGTAACATAATTTTTATTATCATTAAACTTATGCATAGGGGATTATGATCTAACATCCTACTCTTTCATGCAATTTCCCATAGTTTGAGAGATGAAGTGAACAATCAATATCCTCGATAAAAATAACATACTTGGTGGTCTTCATGAATAATTTACTTTAGTTTCATGTTTCTATGAATCAAGCTCCAAATCATAAACATATTAACTTACATAATAAGCTATGGATGTATTCATGCGAGATTGTCATGCTCCTAGAGGCCAATATAGCAAGTAGGGTTTCTTCATTCATTTTATAGTATTTTGATAGCATATCACCTTTGAACAAAGGCCCCAAGATCAAATGCAATTTCTTATTTTCTAATGAGATCTAGAATGAATATGACTCCTGGTTAAGCAAGTAGGATTGGGGTATACTCAAAATATGAATATAAGATGTAGTGGGCATGTATCATATGGATACATTGATTACATCCTCTCTTATCTCGGTGTTCAAAAAAATGGTTGATTTTGTGATTATCTAAAGTTTATAAATTGTCATTTTTAACACTTTGAAATTTCTTCAAAAAATTGTGGCTCAATAATTTATGAATTTTTATTATTATTAATATATATATAACTCATCAAAATATTATATATTTGAAATTACAAAATATGCATATTATTATTTTTTATTGAAATTTGAACTTATTTATTATGTTAACATTTTAAATCATTTGAAAAACAATATTTTTTTTTTTTTAAATGTATGCCTAATTTAATTTAGGCATGATGGGAGGTTCCTTCTAGCCTCGCAACTCTTCCAAGTTATTTAAGATGGTCATCGATTTCTATACGGTTTTCATTATCGACTTACACTATGCATTTTTTTCCAAGTTTCGAAAACCCAACCATCCTTCCCAACAAGATCTGTCTCGACTTACATATGCATTTTTTTTTCAGATTCCCAAGTTCCAACCATCCTTTCCAACAAAATCTGTCCCATATTCTTATGAGGGTATCCCTCTCTTCTTCTGTAAAGAAACAAGCAATGTCTAAAAATATTTGCTTCTCCTCTTCATCCAGAGCGTCCTAGCTAATTTTAATCCGAATGCATGTGAGCGAACGAGCTCTCGGGAGTGCTATGGATTGAGGCATGCTAGCCTGTAAATCGATGAATCTGGGATGTCTGAGCTTGTAAGAACATCCTTATTGAGACATGTCATTAAAATTAAGCTATCGATATGGTAAAAATAATGCATCCAAATGTTGAATATGACCCACATCGTCTAAAATAATTAGAGCATGTGAAGTTGATATATACCTTCTGAGCTTTCCTTTACCTTCATCAGTGCTATGTATTTTCTCATTCGATTGAATTAAGTCCTTCATAAGATCGCTCTGCAAGGTAGTTAAATAATTTTCTGAGTTGATAGACACCTTCTGAGCTTTACTTTACCTTGATCAGTGCTACCTATTTTCTCATTCGATTGAATTAAGCCCTTCAAAAGGTCGCTCTGCAAGGCAGCTAAATAATTTTCTCTTATATCAAATAAAAAACAAGATCATTTGTATTAAAATCTCTGACGATTAAAGAACTATTTTTCTAGGGTGGTTTTTCCAACCCCACCAAGACCCACAATCCCTATAACTCTAGTCGTCCCGCTTTCTTGCTGCAATGACACTGGGGTTTCAAAATCTTTTAATTTTTCTTCACAGCCTTTTTTATTTTCAGACACATGCAACCTTCTTTTTTAACATTTTTCAACAGTCCTTCCACGACATCTTTGAGGAGCTTCTCTGCTCTAAATAACAGGGGAAGGTTGCAGAGTTCGAAGACCGCCTCAAGGCACTTCAAGGTGAAATTCGATATGACACTGATTGAGGTGAAATTCATGGTTTGTAGTTTACCCACACATATTTGTTTTGTTCGCATGCATAGAAAGAGAAGCCTTACCCTTTATACATTGTATAATTCCACTGAACTTGAGTCCCTAAATCAATGAATTGTTGGGAAAGAGGACCTACCTTATAAGAATAAACAAGGGAAATAGCTGCAAAGCAGCTAGTCCCTGCCTTCATAGTGAGTCTCAAAAATCGAATAGATTGCCTTCAGTAAACTAGAATTAGAAACGTAAGCAATTCTCTGGCAGCATTCCTACACAGACTGATAGATTGCCTTTAGCAAACTGGAAAACTGGAATTAGATTAAAATTACCGACTTGATCTTAATTTATGTGCGATAACTGTAAACAATTGTTTGAATTCTTTTAACGATGACCAATAATTGTAAACTGTTGAAAGGAAGGTACGCCTCTCACTGCAGACTTATCTGTGCACTGGGCACAGGTTTTAGTTTGATGTTGGAGTGAGTTAATAAGCGGAAATGCTCAACCTTTTCGACTAGTCTCTCTGGGGGAGAATTTTTTTTTTATCAAAAAATGATTTTATTAAGTTACTTAGTTATCTATAGCTCGTCCAGTTTTGGATACCGTGTTTGTGATAAGTAAAGCTCCAGTTTTGAAGCTCAAGTTACTTTATAGTAAGTAAAGTTGTTATGAAACTTTATCATTATCAAAATAGGAATCTTGTTCCATCCTGAAAGTACTGTCGATCTCAGTATAACTCCCTTGGCCAGCATGTTTGTATATTGCTATAAACCTATGCCAAGTGATAACCTGTTTGTACAAACTATCAACGATTGCTTGGATTCTAGGCGGGAAAATATGATTTGTTGCTTTCCCTAAAAAATTGTCATACAACCTCTCCGCCTGACTTAAATTATGTATATTGGTTTCATAGATCAGATTCCAAGGCTAAAATTTCTTCACGGTCCAAACGAATTCACGGCCAATTATAATGCTCCATATTTAGGATGAAGTTTTACCTGTCACTTATTTATACTCTAGAGCACCAAGCCCATGTGAGTCTATTGCTTAAAGTTCAAGTGGCATCACCCTATGGAGATTTCATAGTCGCTAAATATTAATGTAACCATTAATCTAATCGGAGTGGTAGTCCTAAAGCTTGAAACATTAACGAGCATGACACTTTCAGTTGTATTTTATAAAGGTAAGGAATTTGGCATGAGAAATCTTTTTTTTGCGTTTAACCATAGTAGTGATTATGCCTAGAGAGTAAATTTTATCAAAATTTATAAATTTCTGGAAGTCCACCACATGTGGGCAAAAATATCATTATTATACCTGCCCCTAGGCATGGTATATAGGGATCGATATCACGTTGACTATCTATTAATTTACTCACCAAAATTTTTTGAGCCGATTTTCTAAGTTTTACATTACAGTTTTAATTTCTTTATTTTCTTAATTGTTTAAAAACATTTTTTCGACATTTAATTGGTTAGTGAAACCAACCCGTTATTGCCCTACCAAAAAAAATTTTAACAATATTTCAATTAAGGTAACTTGCTAAATGCTTGTTTCAAAACCTAGAAAATAAAGCGTGACATTAAATGTCTATGCTTTCTTTTCACTGTCTAATGTTTAGTGCATGAATGCTATTCACCAAGTGTTATGCCAAGTGTTCACCCTGCATGGATGCTAATCACCAAGTGTTTGAAGTCCACTTTGTTTATATTTACTTCAAACTAGATCCTCACATAATTGTACTGCTTCCTTACCTATGTTTTCCCTGTGCTTTGCCAGAGACCCTCAACTAACAACATGTCGATCAAGCTATGGAAGAGTGAACCTTCAAGGTAAACTTTTGAATCTGGATCTGTAACTGGTCGGTCTTGCGCCTAACTTTGCTATTTTTTCTTCTACCTCTTATTAGAACTATGAATGTCTTCATAAAGCCGTGGTTGCTACTATTGAATGAGTTTACAGGTGGAGGAAACATACCTTTAAGATAGAATGAAAGAAGAAGTTATTCAGCAATCAAGGAATAGAGGAGTCAACAAGCCGGTTTCATGGAGCTGAAATATTCTGCTTCTTTGAAATATGTTGCTTTGCTTTCCCTCCTCTCGGTCGAGTCCTCCCCCGGTCGTGGCCCAGTCGACAGGTTCAATGTTGCATCTAAATGCAGGTTTGTTTACTTTTTAGGTTCCATGTAGTACGGATTCCGATAGCACAGGAATAACTATACCCACGCTATTATTCTCATGTATAATAGTTAAAAATCATATACCTGGTATATTAATTTGAGATACCACTTACCTGCCATGTTTTTATACATAGTCCATTTTCCGTGCTAGTTAGAAAAGCTCCATCAACAACAACATCTGAAACGGTATTTTTTTGCATTATCCTTGCCCAGGCTATTTATACTGTTCATACAAAACAATCATTAACAGATCCTTCCTATTTGGTATATACAATACAATTTTGATATTAAACTAGAACACATTGTTACCTTATTCAGTGCCCAGGCCCACAGACTAGATTGTTGATTTCAATATTTGAGCTTTTTGTAACAATAGAAACACAATCGTCTCCTGTGGAATTGGATAAGATTTGATTATTACAAGATCTTGCATTCATTTTCTGGATAGCAATTAATTATCATAAACGGTTATAGCGACCTGTTCGAATTGTACAATTCTGAATCACCACACGTTGGGAGGTAGAGATGTGAATTGCGTCGATATTTGGATTGTATCATGGCACAATGATTTGCAAGTTTTCTACTGAACTTCTGATGAATCAGATATTACGAGACACATCTTTTGACCATTCTGGATTTTCAAATTCCTCAAAATTACTTGTGCGCTAGATTCAATGGTCATTGCCTACATCAAATTCCCATCACCAATTCCCACATCATAAGAAAAAAGATCAGAAATTTGAGGTTAATACTGTTAGTTTTATAATTCAGTTCAGGAGAATATAGAAACAAAGTTTTGACGAGCTTACAGTTGGATCTTGTTTGCAACTCTGTGAAGCACAAAAATAAATGGAAGTCAATATCGAAACTACCTTTTTTGGGGGGGACAAAAACAGCCATTTAAGATTTTAAGAGATTCACGATTAGTATACAGAGAGATATGGAGATATAATGAATAATAAAATTTAGTTTTTCCATGTTGTGTGTTTTAGCTTGCTTTTGTCGGTCTTGCAGGAATTCGCCCACCATTCTTGGCCTGACCCATCGATAGTCCCTCCGCCCTGGATTGTTATTCTTTGAAGTTCGGAGAATTTAATCCGTTTATCGGGGTCTTGGGTATTCCAAGTAGCGGGATCATTTGGGGAAACTATTGTCCCTTATATCTGTTATATATTCAATGATAGGATCTAAGAACACATGATGTTTAATTCTTACAAATTCACTTCGTATATTCTCATCTGAAAAATCTATATTGCAAATGAGAATATGTCGATTATTACCTGGACAGTCAAATCACTAGCCTTGCAAGGACCCTTCAAGTCGATACCTTTAACAAGGTATATTTTACCTTATGGATCGTGAAAAACATAACTCGAACTGCTCGTGCATGCTGCATTCCAGGCTGATGAGAATGCCCGATCAACACAATGAAGGCTAAAAATGAATGAAGTGGCTGAGAATGCCTGATGTTACACAATTAAGGCTAAAAATGAATGAAGTGGCTTAGGTAATACAGAATATGGAAGCCTTAGATCCACTTAGGGAGGAGAGCATGCTTGGGTTATTCTAATAACAACCCTAGAATTCTTGAAGTGTTAGCGAAAATTGATGTAGGGAGTGGATCATATCTACAAAGGATTAAATTTGGGTCTACTGATATTTAAATTTGGGTTATTGTGACAAACAACCACTACTGGAAATTGCATTAACATGATTTATTTCTTGTTTTAAAGCATGATTTTTTCAATTAACATGATTTCTTTCTTGTTTTAAAGCATGAATTTTTGTTTTAAAGAAAACATGATTTATTTGTTTTAAAGCATGATTTTTTTGTATTAACATGATTTATTTCTGGTTTTAAAGCATGATTTTTTGTTTTAAAGAAAACAATAACATGATTTCTTTGTTTTAAAGCATGATTTTTTTGTTTTAAAGAAAATAGTACTGTAAATACCTAATCTTAAACTCTATTGAACTAGTTCATTGTTATCAAAAAAATCCATTCTAAATGGTAAACAATATGCACTAGACACTCCACAAATTTTAATTTACAAAGGATTATACATGTGAAGGTTTTTACTGAAGCATTTTTTTAATCCATATTTTTGGATGCACCTAATAGAATTAAAAGCACTGACACGTCTAAACGTAGTGCACCAATGTTTCAAAAATGAAAGGGACCACTAATGACCCAACAAAACAAATGAAGTTTGTTTTTATTTAAAATGTTACATTAATCCAATTAAATAAGATGCCTTTAAATTACTTTTATATAATGTAGGTTTGTTTACTTTTTCGGTTCCCGTAGTACAAATTCCGATAGCACGTGAATAACTATACCCACGCTACTGTCAGGACCTACTGCACTGGAAGAACTACAGCTTTATTACCATTCATGATTCATGATTTAATTCACATTCCAACTAGCAAAAAAATTACCTTCAGTAGCACACTACTTAAATTATCTTTTTCTGACTCTCATGCTTCATCGTTGTAGATCTGCATGGAAACTTCTATCAATTTTTATGTATTTTTATTGATATCTCAAACGCCCAAGCGCAGCTAGTAGAATTGATGGAAAATTATGACAAGAAGCTAAGTCTATAACCGTTCTGTCTGTAGTCGGTTCTTCAATAGGGGGTTAAGGGTGGTTATTCCTGCCTGGCCGGAGAGAGAGACAGCCCCTATAGGAACTTCAATTCGATCCCGAGCAAATAATCCGCCTGGGTGTGAGCAATATGTGCCATGACTATGTGAGCAATATCATCAAACTTTGCTTTGGCTTCTGTCCATCTCGGCCATACTTCTCGTCGACTCTCTATCAAATGGTTTTTCATGGCGGTTATTTAATTGATATGTGTAATGGCAGTTATTCATGAAGTAAAGTGATATTTTACAGAGACTTTAATCTAATTCCAATCATATCTATTGGCCACCCATTATATATTGACCATGCTTATTAATCTAGGAATGAAAAATCGGCCTAAGCAATCTCAAGATACAGTAAAACATAACCCCTTAAATCTCAAGTAAAATTCAAGACTTTCTTACTGTTGTGTGAGAGCAAAAGTATTATGATGAAAACCTGGAAGAAAAGTTCACCGCGATCATTATGGAACACAAATTTATTATGATTTCGTGAAATCGTGATTTTAACTATTATTTATTAATAAAATAACTAAACCCAGAAGAGATGTCTCTGGAACATGGAAAGTTAACATTGAATATTAAAAAGGAGAACATAAGGTTGACATTGAAGCTTAGAAAAGAAAACACAGTTTAGAAAGGAATATGTTTGTAACGTCCCCGGCCATCAACTCACTTGTCGAGCAAACATTACCATGCGGAAACAACATTCTCACACTTATATATATAACATGCATTAAGTCATATTACACACATTTAACTCAGAGTAATCGCATGATTACGACTAACGTGCAGTAATAATGGAATTAACAATAATTCATGATTACAGCAGAATACATGATAACATTGCAAGAATCACAGGCATGCAAAAACATAATATTAAGCATGAGTCGATACTTATCTTTTAAACTGTGGTAATTCCACCAATTGCGTGCAGACCTTCCACGAACCTCCCAGCCTTAGACTGCGCTGCTCATCACTCTCAGTAGTAGGTCACCCCGGAGCTGGGACTAAGCTCCACCGGGCAGAGAATCCTAGGCTAGGCAAGGTCAATGGGAAGACCCACAGTCACAAAGGAAGGGTCCTCTCCCAGGAGTCACTTATGCCCACTACTCACAGACTCTCATTCCCCACATGCATGTCCCACCCCAGGAGTATACACCTTCGTTGTCACCAAGACAGTCCTTCAGTTGCTAACCTCCCTTGTCTTGGGCTTCAGCAACATACCGAACCGGAAGTCTTCGAGCTGTGTGGCAACTACATGACCCCTTCCAGGAGTTCTCACTTCCTCCGCGCACTCTCTCACCTAGAGAGAGTCGCTCACAGGCTTGGTAACCTGCCTCTTTGGAAACACTCACCTCCCTCACCTGGAGAGAGGTTACAAACAGGCCAGACAACCTGTTTTCCTTACTCTCGGTTCCAGTACAGTGAGAACACAACAACAATCTCAACAATTACGGGACATTCGGTTTTCCCAACCAGCCATACAGAACAGACTCATGGTTCTGGGTTCGGGAATGCATAGAAGTGTACAAAGATTAAATCATAGAGGGCCAACATGTTCAGACGGAGGATGAAGGAATGTCCCATGACTCATGTTGAGGTTGGAAGACTGGGAAGCAAACCCCAAACACGGCTCCTTTCCTGGGTTAAATTGCATGTGCCCAGGTTGACACATGTCACCCATGAAGCATGTCCCTTCCCATTTGGAAGTCGCCTAGCCTTCCAAAGAACTTAGGATAAACATATACATTTGCTCATCTTTGGAATAATAACAATATATTATTTTTCCCAAGGACTTAAGCTCTTAAGATTAGCCCTTCTCCCAACCTTTCAGCCCCCTCTTCCTTACCCAGGCTTTGTGGAAGCTTAGTCCCCCATCACTCATTCATCGTGGTCGGTCCACACGCAGAGATGTTTTTATATTAATACTGTGCATATTTACATGTACAAAATCAGGATCTTGGCCTTGAACACTTAGGCTCTCTGTCCTAATAACTCATAAGCCCACCAACTTATATAAACTTGGCTCACCAGCCTATAAATCATAATTACAATTCGTAATGAAATTGGGGCACGTCCTTGGGGTATTACAATCCCCTCCCCTTATTTTTGCACTATCCTCAGTGCAACTTTCACACAACATCAACAAGATTTCCAAAATCTTCAAAACAATGCGGGTATTATGCCCGCATAGCATCCTCATGCTCCTATGTCACGTCCTCAGGACCGTACCAGGTCCACTGGATCTTTACAAGCTCTATGGCTCGATTCCAGAGTTGTTTGTTTTTCCTGTCCAATATGCGCACACGATGCACTCGCAGGACACCTTCTTACTCCACCTGAATCTCATTCCAAACAATAACATGATTAGCATCAGGTATATATTTCTTAAGAAATGAAACATGAAACACATTATGTACAATCATGGATGCAGGTAATGCAAGAATATATGCAACTGGCCCAATCCTTTCTAGGATTTCAAATGGCCCACAAAATCTAGCTGCCAACTTGGTGCAGTTTCTCAGCCTTAGGGAACTTCTGTTATCTTTTACTTTCAAGAAAACATGGTCACCCACTTTAAACTCCCTGTGGTTTCTGTTTTTATCAGCATAACTTTTCTGCCTGTATTGAGCAGCTTTCAAATTCTGCTTAATTTTTAGCATTTGCTCTTCCATTTCCTTGAGCAATTCTGGCCCAACTACTGCTCTGTCGGTTGGATTATCCCAGCTTACTGGAGTATTTAACTTTCTGCCATAAAGTGCTTCAAATGGGCTCATCTTCAACGATGCTTGATACCCATTGTTGTAGGTGAATTCTACCAAGTGTAGGTAGTCTTCCCATTTCGATGGTTTGTCCATCACATACATTCTTAGTATGTCTTCTATCACTCGATTCACCAACTCTGTCTACCCATCCGAATCAGGATGGTAGGCTATACTGAAATTCAGATTCGTTCTGAATCCCTTGAATAACCCTTTCTAGAAATTCAAGGTAAATTTTGGGTCTCTGTCAGACACAATTGTCTTGGGAATTCCGTGCAATCGTGCCACTTCCTTCATAAAACTATCAGCAACATTTGTTGCCTTATGGGTGGTCTTTAACGGAATAAAATGGGCAGCTTTCGTAAGCTTGTCCACTACTACCATAATGGAATCATGCTTCTTGCATATTCTGGGCAATCATGTGATGAAATCCATTGTCACCACTTCCAACTTCCACTTAGGAATGGGTAAAGGCTACAGCAACCCTGTTGGGTTCCTGTGATCAGCTTTAACCCTCTGGCACTCCATACATCTAGCGATGTATTCTGCAATCTCTTTCTTCATACCTGGCCAAAAGTAATATCTCTTGAATCTTGCCACAGTCTTCTGATATCCAGGGTGCCCAACATAAGGCACGTTATGCATTTCATGAAAAATCATATGTTTCAAGCCTTGGACATTAGGTACATAAACTTTGTTCTTGTACAGAAGTATTCCCTCGGTTCCCAATTTATAAGTTTCCACTTTCTGTGGAATCTCACCTTGTTGTCGCTTTGCTACCAGCTCCCTGTACTGCAAATCTGTATTTGCAGCCTCTAAAAGTTTTCTCTTTATATCAGTTTGGTGCATGCTAATGGTTGTAGCATGTAAGTTGTGCACCTTTCTGTTGAGTGCATCAGCCACCTTGTTTTCCTTCCCTTTGATATGCTTGATATCAAAGTCGTATTCACACAGAAACTCCAGCCACCTACTCTGCCTAGCATTTAGGGTGGGTTGGTCAAACAAGTATTTCAGACCATTGTGATATGTTCTCAATTCAAATCTCCTCCCCATGAGGTAATGTCTCCATTTCCTCAGAGTGTGAACGATTGTTGCTAACTCCAAATCGTGAGTGCCATAATTATTTTCGTGCTCTTTCATCTTCCTAGACTCATAACAAATTACAAATCCATTATGGTTGAGGACTCCTCCCAGCCCTTCCTTACACGCATCGGTGCATACCACGAAATCTTCATTTGGGTCTGCGATCCTCAAGATTGGAGCATTGGTTAACAGTTGTTTTAATTGTTGGAAGGTTCTCTCACAATCCTCTGTCCACATAAACTTCTTCTCCTTCCTTTTCAAAGAAGTGATAGGGTAGGCTATCTTTGAGAACCATGTGATAAACCTTCTGTAATAACCCGCTAGACCCATAAAGGATATTACTTTCATCACGTTCTTTGGTGCTTACCATTCTCTGATGGCCTCAACCTTCTCAGGATCCACGGCGATCCCTTCTTCTGAAATAATGTGCCCCAAATAATGGATCTGCCTTTGATAAAACGAGCATTTGCTCAACTTGGCATACAACTGGTGTTCTCTCAGCACTTGCAACACCATCCTCAGGTGTTTTTCATGCTCTTCCTCTGACTTGGAATACACCAGAATGTCATCCAGGAAGACTATAACAAACTTGTCTAGAGAGACCCTGAATACACCATTCATCAAGCATATAAAAATAGTAGGTGCGTTCGACAGCCCAAACGGTACCATTGTGAACTCGTAATGACCATACCTTGTTCTAAAGGTGGTCTTTTTTATTTCTTCATCCTTTATTCTTACCTGGTGATATTCCAATCTAAGATCTATCTTCGAAAATATTTTCACACATTTCAACTGATCAAAAAGGTCATCGATCCTTGGTAGAGGATACTTGTTCTTGACAGTTACTTTGTTCAACTGTCTGAAATCAATGCATAGCCTCAATGTTTTGTCCTTCTTCTTCACGAATAGAACCAGGGCACCCCAATGCGACACACTTGGGAAAATGTACCCCTTCCTTAGAATCTCTTCAAGATGCAACTGAAGTTCTTTCAGCTCTGGTGTGCTCATTCTATAAGGAGCTTTCGACACTGGAGCTGCTCCAGGTATCAAATTTACAAAGAAGTCAATATCTCTTTTCGGAGGTAATCCCAGTACCTCCTAGAATACATCCTCAAACTCCTTTAGTACCACATGATCTCCAATACATGACACCTTATCCTTGGTTGTTTCTCCCACATGGGCTGCAAATAATTGACAGCCTTTTCTGTAGCACATTTTCAGCTACAGTGCTAAAATTTCTCTGACAACTACAACTCTGGGAATTCCTTGGATTGTTTTTCGATTTCCCTCCTCATCCAGGAAAGTGTATGCCTTGTTACGACAGTCCAGGATGGCATGGTGTTGGTCCAACCAATCCATCCCAATCAAACAATCGTAAGAGCCCAAAGGTAGAATATTCAATTCAACCTTCGTGCTCAGTCCCTTCATGTCCACAGGACAAAACTTAACCAATTATGTAACTCTTCTCTTGGTTCCTATAGTCAACTGCACTAACCACAACTTTTTGTGTTTGTTTTTTTAAAATGCAAACTTTCCACCATTCTAGGATCTATATAACTATGGCTAGCCCCTGAATCAATTAAAACAGTAAGTGGTCGATTCTTAATCATACCTTCCACTTCAATCATGTGCGATTGAAATTCAGCTTGCTTGTTGTCCAGGCCTGTGTAGATCCTTGGCATTCTACTGCCCATGTCCTCCACTGTTTCAGCTTGCTGAACATTGTGGATGGCTCTCTCTTTATCATTTCTGTGGGGGCAATCTTTGTACCTATGGTTTCCTTTACAACCCCAGCACTCCATAGGTGTCTGCCTTGGCAATTGTCCACCCACTTCGGCCTTTCTGGGCTCTGTAAAAGATGGTTGTCCCTGAGGACTATTTCTGAAAAATGGAGGTTTGTTTCCCTTCTGCCTCTGTTCCTTCTTGAACTTCTTCTTGTCTTCCCAAGCCTTCTGGAAGGTAGACTTTTCTCTCTGTTGTTCATATAAACATTTCGCTCTTCTTATCGTTTCTTCCATAGACTTAGGATCATCATACTGAATCTTGTCACCAATGGAAGGTGGTAATCCACTTAGATACCTCTGAATCTTGATAGTCTCATCTTTGATGAATGGAACATACTTCAACCGTTCCAAAAATCTTCATTCGTATTCATCAATGGTCATGTTGTCCAGCTTGAGTTTGAAGAACTCCTTCATCTTTCTGTAATAGTACCCTTTAGTCAAGTATTTCCTCTCGAAATACCTCTTGAATTCTTTCCAAGGGATATCTTTCTCTCTAATGTGTTGCACCTGCACAAGTTGATCCCACCACATGGATGCTTTTCCTTTCAACTGATACATCGCAATTCTTCCTTCAGCATGAGAGGAATAATTCTACAGTTGGAAGTATTTCCTCATGCCAAGCAACCATGCTTCGACATCTTCCTCCTTCTTATGTTCTCCATCAAACGTAGGAGGCTTAATCTTGTTCATCTCCCCTTTCAATTCTTCCACTCTAGATCTTCGGTGTTTTCCGGTAGGGGATGGGCTTGAACTGTTGCGTGCCTTTCTCTTGGAGTGGCTTCAGGAGTGATGATGGTGTCTACCAGCACTCCTAGATATTTTCCCTTCCGAAGTTCGGGGACTCCCTATTCTGCTCGAGTCACCCTCCTTTTGTAATTTCTTTTCTATCCTATCCAGACTTTTCAACAACTTCAAGTTGAATTCACCCTGTTTATATTGAGTTTTCTGGAGCCTTATGTTATCGACTCGGCAAGCCTGGGCCTCTTTCTGTAATCTTTCAACGATTTTCATCATATGCCCTTCCTTATCCAGCTCCTTTCTGTGCCCATTGGAGTTCGATCCTTCGACTCCCAAGTTGACATCCATTCATTTTCCTTCATTCTCTAAACTAGAGGCAATTCACGCCTCTTCCATTTCTGTGCACTCGGCAACAACTCTAAACGGTTCTGGCACTTTGCTAAACTTTTGCAACACAATGTGCAGACAACCAGAATTTGTCAGGTCATTAATCCTTAATAATTCCATATTATTTAAAAACAACTTCATTCAAGAAAACATTCAGTTTCCATGAATTTTCCAAGATCTGCTCGAATCTGCAGTATACTTAGGCCATATCACTTTTCTCTGTTCCCTCAAATATACACGACCAAGCTTCGTGACCAAGCGCTAGGTCTACAAGGCTCTCCAAATGAAACTTCGGGTTTCAAGATTTCGGGGTTTCGAGG
Organism: Picea mariana; assembly: GCA_032191745.1. Lineage (NCBI taxonomy): Eukaryota > Viridiplantae > Streptophyta > Pinopsida > Pinales > Pinaceae > Picea > Picea mariana. The sequence continues at coordinate 36,066 of JASDQU010307770.1, forward strand.
TTTTGGTCATGGAGGTTCTCACACTCGCTTCCCTCTCCAACTCCCAACTTCGGAACTTCTGACCTCTCTCCCTTGGGCCCACCAAACAACTGTCGCCAACCAAGGTAGTGACACATGGTGTCCTTAAGAAGGTCCACATCACTTCCGAAGACGTCATAGGGTCCCACCACTTTCACTTTTCATTTCAGAGTCTTGGGCGTCGGGAGTTCGTCCATCTACACATCTCGAATTTTCATTTTCCAAAACTCCGAAATTACGGTCTATTCATCTACTTGATCCAACAATCAAGCTCCTCTCCTACGATCTTTGGTGTAGATCGTTTCAGGATTTCGAGGTTTGGTGCGTCAGCACCTCCCATTCTCCCGATGGACGAACTTCTGAAATGTCGACATTTCGGAGCTCGAAATCTGACGGTCTTGACTTCCCCACGATCTGACAACTCAGATCTCATCGGGATTTCGCGTATCAGGATTTCATGTGTCACAAGGTCGAAATACTTTCCACCTTCATCCTCCCTATTCCCAAAAGGCTGCTCAAATATCCTTCTGGCACCCTCTCTGGATCTAATGGTCGTGAGGGTCTCTCCTTCCGAACAGATCCTACGGCTCCCATACTCCAAGTGTTAAGCGCTCTCTCTTCGTGGTCAAATACCACATCAGCTGTAGTTTTGTTCTACCGCTACTCCACGTGAGCTTCTTAACACGGTCAAGTAGCCCATTGACACTCAAAAACATTCTAAGGTTCGAAATTAGTCCTCCAGACACAATTTCTTCTCAAAACCTTGGTCCAAGGACCACTTATCCAGCCCATCTAGGCTCAGCGTTGAAAACCATGCTCTGATACCAGATTGTAATGTCCCTGGCCATCAACTCACTTGTTGGGCAAATGTTACCACGTGGAAACAACATTCTCATACTTATATATATATCATGCATTAAGTGATATTACACACATTTAACTCAGAGTAATCGCATGATTACGGCTAACGTGCTGTAATAATGAAATTAACAATAATTCATGATTACAGTGGAATACATGATAACATTGCAAGAATCACAGGCATGAAAAAACATAATATTAAGCATGAGATGATATTTATATTTGAAACTGTGGTAATTCCACCAACTGTGTGCAGACCTTCCACGAACCTCCCAGCCTTAGACTGCGTTGCTCATCACTCTCAGTAGTAGGTCACCCACGAGCTGGGACTAAGCTCCACCGAGCAGAGAATCCTAGGCTAGGAAAGGTCAATGGGAAGACCCACAGTCACAAAGGAAGAGTCCTCTCCCAAGAGTCACTTATGCCCACTACTCACAGACTCTCATTCCCCACATGCCTGTCCCACCCCAGGAGTATACACCTTCACTGTCACCAAGACAGACCTTCGGTTGCTAACCTCCCTTGTCTTGGGCTTCAGTAACAGACCGGACCGGAAGTCTTTGAGCTCTGTGGAAGCTACATGACCCCTTCCACGAGTTCTCACTTCCTCCGCGGACTCTCTCACCTAAAGAGAGTCGCTCACAGGCTTGGTAACCTGCCTCTTCGGCAACACTCACCTCCCTCACTTGGAGAGAGGTTACACACAGGCCAGACAACCTGTTTTCCTTACTCTTGGTTCCAGTACAGTGAGAACACAACAGCAAGCTCATCAATTATGGGACATTCGGTTTTCCCAACCAGCCATATAGAACAGACTCACGGTTCTGGGTTCAGGAATGCGTAGAAGTGTACAAAGATTAAATCACAGAGGGCCAACGTGTTTAGACGGAGGATGAAGGAATGCCCCACGACTCACGTTGAGGTTGCAAAAATGGGAAGCGAACCCCAAACATGGCTCATTTCCTGGGTTAAATTGCATGTGCCTGGGTTGACACATGTCACTCATGAAGCATGTCCCTTCCCATTTGGAAGTCACCTAGCCTTCCAAAGAACTTAGGATAAACATACACATTTGCACAACTTTAGAATAATAACATTTTATTATTATTCCCAAGGACTTAAGCTATTAATCTTAGCCCTTCTCCCAACCTTTCAACCCCCTCTCCCTTACCCAGGCTTTGTGGAAGCTTAGTCTCCCATCACTCATTCATCGTGGTCGGTCCACACGCAAAGATGTTGTTATATTAATAATGTGCATATTTACATGTACAAAATCATGCTCTTGGCCTTCAACACTTAGGCTCTCTGGCCTAATAACTCATAAGCCCACCAACTTATATAAACTTGGCTCACCAGCCTATAAATCATGATTACAATTCGTAATGAAATTGGGGCACGTCCTTGGGGTATTACAATGTTAGATTTAAAGAAGTAACAGCATAATCCATCCATCCTAATTCCACTGCTTTACAATGGCAATAGTTTTGCATTCGATATTGTTCTATCCTTTTGAATCATGAGGAATCTTTAGTTGGTCCATCAAGAAAAAGACAATCCGGGAGGAATACCCCCACGTTGTGTTTCAAGCGCTCGCGAGAATGTAAAACCAAGTGAAACAAAGTGTTTGCGATCACCTACATACCATGGCTAACAAGCGATCATGCAAACCACAAAAGCTACCATGCAAGAGGAGGTGCCTTTATCTCGAATGATATTTGATCGAAACTGGTGCTTCTACTTTGTGAGGTCCCTAGGATCAGCGGGTGAGCTATACTACGCGCTCTCTCACCAGCAAGCAACATCTGGCTGCATTTTAGGTAGGAAAAGAAACAACTCGTTTATGGGTGAGACACTCGTTGTATGATATGAAGTTTTGATCCTGCTTGGAGACATTGATGCAATTTTTTTTTATGATTATTATTCGCTTTTGTTTAATCTCGCAATCAGACGGAATGAAATGATCTATTCCTTGGCCGCCTTGCACTGGAATCATGTAAAAATCTAAACAATTGTATTTTACTTTAATCTAAAGAAAAAATCTAAAAAATTGTATTTTACTTTAATGAGCCACTATTCATTAGAGAACGTATAGCTGGATGGTGGTCTGAGTTACACCTGTTTCTTATGAGATTTCATAAAATATTTTAAAATTTTGGATTTGCAGGGTTATATTAGTCTATCTTGCAAAAAAAATACAAGAACAACATTTATTCACAATCTATTTTCCACTTTGAAAGGTCCATACTTTTAATCAAATAAAATAAAAAAATCACTAACATCAACTAAAGTAACTAAACTCTATGTATATATTTATATTTCTTGACCAAAACTAAACCAAGGGTCAAGTTCCACATTTGACATAACTTTACACATGTTTATCTTATGTTTATCTTAATGCATGCCAACTTGACTTATGTACACCTAAAAAGGCAGGGACTAGCCACTATGTGGCCCATCTTGTTACAGATGTGGCGGGGGCTATAAAGTCTATAACAACAGAGCTAGTAGTCGAGTGAAAGTAAACATTTTAATAAAATTTGGGAAGGTAAACAGTTATGAAGTTAATACATACTCTTTGTTAAACAGGCTCGTTAAAGAATATCATATTTCTAGATATAATATTGAATAGATATAGTATTCAATGAATATGTATAACTTTTATTTTATTATAACTGCATAGCGGCAGGTATACACTCCCATGCAACCTTGTTAAAAGAAGCAGTAGTATTGATTTCCTTTTAATACATATCACTCACCATTTGAGCAACATCCACTAATATAGCAATTTGAAAAGTTTCGTACGTTGTTGGCATATCTCCAATGCCTATTTATTCTTTGTTTCACATAGCTTCATACATACCTATAAATACCAGTATAAACATGTATATGTATTATTACTTAGACGTTATTTTAAGGATATAAGGCCTTGAAATTATTATAACCTTTACCATGGAAATAAAGATAAATGTGCATTTAAGTAAATGTATATAAAATAGTGAGTATTTATGGAAATTTTGTATTTGGATTTTTTTTTGTTTGTTGTGTATAAAACAAGAGTTATTTGGTTTAGATGTGGGATAAAATTTATTCAAAATAAATAATTTTGGATCAAGTTTTAAAATACTTTCGATAATTTTATAAATGAAAGTTTCAAAGACATACTTTTTTCACATCCAAAGATTTTAAGAAATTCTAAAACACTACAAAACCCTAAAATAAACTGAAATTATGAAATGTTTTCTAAACCATATTAAATAACCCATATAATAAACCACATCATGTTTGTATTTGTTACCAGAGACTTTTTAAGGTCATGTGAATGCAGCAGAAAACAATACAATATTAATATGGATTCAGTGAAATAATAACAGACGACAGAAAGGTGTTCATGAGTAATAAACCATCGCAAGGCACTTGTACGGTGCACTGGGAAACCGACGCCCAACGACTATTAACTGATGAAAATGGGTTGCCTTTAGCGGTCATATGATAGACCAGGGCTATAAATAAGTTTATATCCGACCAAATCTCAATCATAAGTTGCATGTGTTCTTGATTTGTAGAAGATTCGGTGGTCTTCTACACCCAAAAAAATTCAAACTGAAGAGAAAATCTCAGACTACTCGGTAAGACTTCACCAAAGTGGAATATAAACACACAGCTATCCAGATCAACATTGTGCACAGACCTAATCTCATCAACAACCAACCAACCAAATAAAAATGGATTTGGCTTCGACAATATTTTTATCAGATCAACTTTGTTGACTTTAAATTTATTCATATGAAGAATTAGAAGAAGTTTATAAGACAATTTTGTTCAATAATTAGAAAAATAAGAGCATGAGTCAATTTTGGCAATTTTGTTCAGACTATTTTTAACTTTTCATAATACATCGCATTAATAGATATAAAAAAACACATTAATGTAACAAGTTAATAAAACATTATATTATGCTTTCCACTTATCCTTTTTCTCTACTCTACATTGGAGGAGCAGATAGCCACAACCAACGTTTGGCAAAGCACATATCATGCATGTATGTTTGAATAAATAAAACAGGAAAGCAATGTTGCAGGATCAAAACGTAAGAATTATGGATGTAACTAGAAAACTCAGATTTTTGACGTAAGAATTTTGTCGTCCCTTGGGAACAACAAACCAAGTTGACACGCCCATCATCATCTCCAAAAAGATTATTAGGGTTTCAAAAATCGCCACAAAGAAAGCAGTGTGAATCTTTTGGTCACTTTGCATATATTCTTCCAATGTGTGGAGATACTTCAGTGTGGAACTGTATCTAAACTATGTACACTTCAACAACTCATTTGCATAGACAAAACAAAGTTGAAAGCGAAGGAGATACTGAAATTGCATGCAAATACTTTCAGAGTCTCTCCTTGTCTCCCCTGCATAATGAGAAGTTATTGTCCACATTATTGAAATTTGATTCAATACAATAATATGTAGAGACAACTTGGAAAACAATTAGATTTTTCTCTATATGAAGTTTTTAGCGAAACCAACAAAATTTAATCGTGTTATGTATAAAAAAATTGGTAGTTTGTCTTACCTTTTGCACGACAATAGATCTGATGCCAAAACTTTTCCACCAACCTGCTCTATTATTCTATGTTTGTTTACTTTCAGCAAGAGGCATTGAGGCCTTTCATTACAGAGACCCCTTAGCCTTGAGAACCTTCTTTTGATGGAGGTTGTGGCGATTGAAGAGTAATACATTTTTATGGGTTGGCTTACAAGTTAATAGGGAAGGACGTCTATCTACACAGATTGCTTAGTCACATCATTGGTTTTCGTTGTTTACCTTTGGAGACCCAGTGATTGAAAAATACACACAAAATATTTGTGTCTTCCAGGAGTCGAACCCAGGTCTAGGGTCTATTGCTTGGAAGGAAACTATCCTAACTATTTAGTTGAGATTTGCGTCTTCCGGGAGTCGAACTCGGGTCCAGGGTCTATTGTTGGGGAGGCAATTTCCCTAACTGTTTAATTGGAATTTGCGTCTACCATGAATCGAACCAAGGTCTAGGGTCTATTGCTTGGAAGGTGATTATCCTAACATTTTAATTGAAAATATTCAAATTTTTTTACATGTAATAGTTGTAGTGTGGCATTGAGAATTTTTTTTCATAGAAATTATAATATATCAATCCACTTCTCTTTTTTATGATTATGTTATTTTAATTCTACACTCAGTTTTCTTAGTTCACTTACAAGCTACCAACATACTTATTCCCGAAACCCCAAACATCAATTAACCTGCAATTTACAGAAGGTTCCTGTAAGAAACGGGGCCAATCGGGGTTCGGGATTTCGGCGAACACGAACACCCAACACCACACACAACAACCCCCAAATCGCAAAATGCGAGAAGGCTGTGGGACCCAACACTTCGAGATTTCGGGTATCGGCGCTTGGAGAGGCAAGACACAAGATCGCAACGATTGTTTCCAAGTCGCGAGATGTGAGAAAAACATGGACCCCACTACTTTGGGTCTCGGCGATTGGAAGCACCTGACACAAAACAAAATGCAACAATCCCCCGAGTCGTGATATGGCGAGAAAGGGCGTGTAGACTTTGGGGGTTTTGAGTATCTGCGTGTTTGGAAGATGAAGGGCTCTATTGCATGAACTAGCAGCTGGCCAGAAGAAGAGAATCATAACAGAGTTTACAAACTCAAATAAAAAACAGAGAGAACTCTTCCAAACACAAAATAACAAATTTAATTCATAATGATTTCAAGCTCATCATCTTACAATCTATTTTTCAGGTATTTATACAAAAGAAAATGCCCCTTCAATCTTCTGAACGATTAAATTGAGACAATGATGGTGTCTCATGGCCTGCAAAGGTTAAGGCGGCCACCGTTTAAGTTATGTAAAACAAAATTGTAATCGTTGGTTTTATCCTTGAGTCTTGAAGGGTCAAGACGGCCACCGATGCACTGTTTACACGGGCGGTGAGAAATGATTACATCCTAACATACTCCCTCTTAATCATTTCAGAACAAAAACAAAACTAAAACATGTAAAACAAAATTGTTGTAAACAATGCATTACAGCTTGCAAACCCTGATATTACTTCTATGGATTTTAAACAATTCATTTCCCAAAGGCTTCGTAAATATGTCTAGAAATTGTTCTTCGGATTGGTAGAACTGAACATAAATCTCTTTACCAGTTACTAGCTCTCGAATGAAATGATACCTTGTATCAATGTGCTTACTTTGTTTGTGAAAAAAGTGATTCTTCGACAGTGCAATGGCAGATTTATTGTCACATAAAATTTGGGTTGCATCATTCTGGTCATGCAACAATTCATTCAAGACCCTTCTCATCCACACAGCTTGACATGCAACTACAGCTATTGCAACATACTCTGCCTCAGTGGAAGATAAAGTCACTATGGGTTGTTTCTTTGATGCCCATGCCACTGCTCTAGATCCAAGACTGAACACATACCCAGATGTGCTTTTCCTGTCATCAATGGAACCTGCAAAATCACTATCAGTATATCCGATCAGCTCAAAGTTTAAACTTGATGTGTATCGGATACCAAAGTCAGTTGTTCCAACAACATATCTCAGGATCCTCTTTCCTGCTTGCCAATGAGTACTCTTCGGAGTCTCCATGAATCTCGAAATCAAACTTACAGCAAACATGATATCAAGTCTAGTTGTCGTTAAGTACATAAGACTTCCAACCAGCCTCTTATACAGAGTTGGATCAACATATGATCCCTCATCATACTTGCTAAGTTTAATACCAGTTTCCATAGGTGTTGCAGCTGGTTTACAATTCAACATTTTAAACCTTTTCAATACTTCATTTGCATAGTTAGTTTGACAAATGAAAATGCCATCATCAGATTGATCCACTTCAATTCCAAGAAAATACTTCATCAATCCTAAATCAGTCATCTCAAACTCTGTTTTCATGGCATTTTTAAAATCATCTACAGATAGATCTCCAGTAAAAATTAGGTCATCAACATATAAACAGACAATCAAAATTTTACCATTCTGGTATACCTTTGTATACAGAGTTGGTTCACTTGGACTTTTTCTTAATCCAACACTAATCAAGTACTCATCAATTATGTTATACCAAACTCTGGATGCCTGCTTCAATCCATACAAAGCTTTCCTCAACTTGTAAACTTTATCTCAGTGCTTATCAATCTCATAACCCGGAGGTTGTCTTACATAAACCTCTTCTTCCAAATATCCATTCAAGAATGCAGACTTGATGTCCATCTGATGCATGATCCATTTATTCTGAGCTGCAATAGCTAAAACCATCCTCACGGTGTCAATTCTTGCTACAGGAGCAAATGTTTCATTGTAATCAATATTGGGTTGTTGACTAAACCCCTTAGCTACAAGTCTTGCCTTGTACTTTTCAACTTCACCTTCTGCATTCAGCTTAGACTTATAAACCCACATAACACCAATAATGTTCTTACCTTCAGGTAAATCTACAATATCCCAAGTGTTATTTCTTTCAATGGAATCAATCTCCTCATCCATTGCTTTTATCCAGACATCCTCTTTAGCAACTTCATCAAAACTTACAAGTTCACACGCCATTAATGCAAATTTTGAAATATGATCTACTTCTTCATTCTGATCATACAATTCTCTTAAGCTTCTAGTCTTATATCCTTTAAATTTGTTTCTTAATGAAGCTAAAGTGGGATTTGATTCACTACTTACCTGTGAATCAATTGATGTCCACCATGTCCAGATGGCTCACCACGCTCATGAGTTCTGGGTGTTGTAAATTGAGATGGGTTGAAATCTGGTGCTTGCCTTGTTGGACTTCTTGTTGCAGGCGTATGTGCATGTGGAACCATCTGTCCATCTCCTTAAGCCTACTCAGCTCCATCATCATGTTCACGAGGTAACACAGCTCCCTCTGAAATTGATTTGTCAATACTTCCATCCCAGGCTTCATCTTCTTTAAATTGAACATCTCTATTGATTACATATTTCTGGGTGATGGGATTGTAGAGTTTATATGCCCTAGACTCTTCATTGTATCCAAAAAAGATACATCTCTCGCTTATGTCATCCAACTTCCTCCTCATTTCTGCAAGTACATGTGCAAATGCAACACATCCAAAATTATGAAATGAGAAACATTACAAGGCTTACCATCCCGGGCTTCCTAAGGTACACGATCCCTCACAGTCTTGGTCGGACTTCTATTCAAGATAAAAACAGAGCAAAGAACCGCATCTCCCCAATATTCATTTGAAAGATGCTTCTCTTTCAACATGCTTCGAGCCATATCCATGATGGTCAGATTCTTCCTTTCAGCCACTCCATTCTATTGGGAGTATATCGAGCAGTAAACTGCCTTTTAATTCCATGAAGATCACAAAATTCAATGAATTCATTAAGTTTGTATTCACCTCCTCTGTCAGACCTGAGCATCTTAATGGTTCAACCACTCTCATTCTCAACCATAGACTTAAACCTTTTGAAAACTTCAAAGGCTTTAGATTTTTGCTTCAACAAATACAACCAAGTCTTCCTACTGAAATCATCAATGAAAGTCATAAAATAAACACAGCCAGTTAAAGAAGGTGTTTGCATAGGTCCACATAAATCCGTGTGGACAATTTCCAATAGAGCTTTCGCTCTGTAGAAAACACCTGAAACAAATTTCTCTATGTGATGCTTTCCAAGTGTACAGCTCTCACAAGAGCTTGCAGGTTGTTGAATACATGGCAACCCCTTTACCATCTTCTTCTTCTATAACAGATTTAAGCCACCAAAATGTAAATGACCATATCTCAAATGCCATAGCCAGGATTCATCTGAACTTCCAGCTTTATAAGCATTCAAAGAACCACTTAAATCATTTCTCATAACAAGTGGAAACATTCTATTCTTAGTCATATCTACTCTTGCAATCAATTGTTTGTTGGGTAATTTATCATAGATTGTACAGACCTTGTTCTTGAAGAACACTCTGTATTTTTTCTCCAACAACTGTCCAACACTGATAAGATTCCATTTTAAACTAGGCACAAAGTAAACATCATCAATATTTCTTTTCTGATTATCCTTAGTGTAAACTGGAACTACACCTTTACCATTAACTGCAACCTTACAATCATTTCCTAGTTTTACTTCAGACTGAATACTATTGTCAATAAATGAAAATAAATCCTTATTACCAGTCATGTGGTCACTGCAACCACTATCCAAAAACAAAATATCATTTGCACTTTCCTGAGTGACATTACAGGTCAAAAACACAAGATTTTGATAATCCTCGGACTTATTTGTAATATGTGCAGACTGCTTTCCAGCATCTGCCTGTTTCTTCCGACATTTGTTAGCAAAATGCCCAAACTTCTTACAATAATAACATTGTACTTTAGTTTTATCATACCTCTGATTTTCTTGTTGCCAGGGTTTGTTTTTGCTCCCTCTTAAATTAGGAGGATTCTGCTAGAACTTCGCCTCGGACACTGATTCAGTTCTGTTGGCCCTTCGACCAGAAAATCGACCTCCTCTTCCATAATTATAAGACCTTCCTCTACCTCTGCCTCTGGTAACATGCAGTTGGGATTTTAAAGCATGCTCCATTGATCCTTCATCATATCTAGATATCCTCAATTCATGAGCAACAAGAGAACCAGTTAACTCATCAATTTGCATTAGACTTAGATCCTTAAATTCCTCTATGGGTATCACAACAGGTTCAAACTTCTTGGGTAAACTTCTTAACACTTTCTCAATAACTCTCTTATTCTCAACATCATCTCCATACTATCTAAGTTGGTTCACAACACTCATTACTTGAGTCATGAAAGTATCAACACTTTCATTATCCTTCATCTTCAGATTTTCGAAATCCCTTCTCAAATTCTGCAACTTGATTGTCTTCACCTTGGACACTCCTTGATAACAGGTTTCAAGAATGTCCCAAGCCATCTTTGAAGATGCAGCACTAGCAATCTTCATAAAAATGGCTTCATTTAATCCTTGTTGGATTAATCCAAGAGCTTTGTTATCCTTCTTCCTATTTTCCTTCAGCAAAACACGGTTAGCATTAGACAGAGCCAATTCTGCTGTAGCATCAGCTGGCTCGGCATAACCATCAATAACATAAGTCCACAAATCCTGAGAACGCAAAATCGTCCTCATCCGAATATACCAGGAATCATATGACTTCTCGCTCAGTACAAGAACCTAAATCTGAGAAGAACTACTACCAGACGCAGCCATATATAAAAATTGATAGAAATTAAATAAACCTTCACACAGAAAAATAAACAGAAATAATCTGCAATGAATTAAGAAATTGTCAGATAGACTGCTAGCTTTGATACCAAATGTAAGAAACGGGGCCAATCGGGGTTCGGGATTTCGGCGAACATGAACACCCAACGCCACACGCAACAACTCCTGAATCACGAAATGCGAGAAGGCTGTGGGACCCAGCACTTCGGGATTTCGGGTATCGGCGCTTGGAGAGGCAAGACACAAGATCGCAACGATTATTGCCAACTTGCGAGATGCGAGAAAAACGTGGAGCCCACTACTTCGGGTCTCGGCGGTTGGAATCACCTGGCACAAAACAGAATGCAACAATCCCCCGAGTCGCGATATGGCGAGTAAGGGCGTGCAGACTTTGGGGGTTTTGAGTATCTGCGTGTCTGGAAGATGAAGGGATCTATTGCACAAACCGACAGCTGGACAGAAGAAGCGAATCATAACAGAGTTTACAAACTCAAATAAAAAAACGCAGAGAACTCTTCCAAACATAGAATAACAAATTTTATTCATAATGCTTTCAAGCTCATCATCTTACAATCCGTTTTTCAGGTATTTATACAAATGAAAATGCCCCTTCAATCTTCTGAAAGATTAAATTGAGACGGTGATGGTGTCTCGTGGCCTGCAAAGATTAAGGCGGCCACCACTTAAGTTATGTAAAACAAAATTGTAATCGGTGGTTTAATCCTTGAGTCTTGAAGGGTCAAGACGACCACCGATGCACTGTTTACATAGGTGGTGAGAAATGATTACATCCTAACAGTTCCTACAACCATGAGTCACTATTATTAAACACAACAGAAACCTCTATAGTCTACATGCTTATTTAGTTTAAATCAAATTGTTATGCCAAGTCATTTTTTTTTTTTTCTAGGTATTTGCATGACTAGTGCTCGCCTGGTTATCTGAGGAAATGATCTTCATTAAGTAATTGAAATCTCAACTCTATGATCTCTATCTACTGCTTAAAAACTAAGCGGTTTGGTTGCAGGCTTACCACTTGTTCAAATGGGCCAACGGATATGGAAAGGGATAAGGCCCCGGAATGGGTTCTTCTACAAGATATGAATCCAGAGGGATGATTTACCTGAGTTCAAGTTATTCAATTCATTGTGCAGTCGTAACCTCTTGTGATTAGCAAKCAATTTCCCAAGTGATCATGCCTGGGCCAATGTAACACCTACCGAGAACCAGCAGAGCAACCGAGAATGAATGGAAAGGACCCTTAGACATTCATTTGCATCATTCAAGTGTGGTATGGGACTTCACCTCCATTGGTGCCTAGCAAGTTCAAAAACTCAAGATAGGACAACACCACACCACACTACCTTCACCATCTGAACTTACCTTCTACCTACTCAAGCCCTGGAGCCATCAGAATTGTCTACAGAAACCAACCTAGTCGAGAAAGACTCAACTAAGATAAAAGAGGGAAGGATTAGCTTAAGAACGGGGCAATCTGGATTTCGAGGGTTTACGGGTTCAAAATAGCAGGGTGAATCGGTGCCATCGATTTTGGAGGTTGCATTAGTGAAAGGAGATCCCTTTCTCCTTTATTTTTTTCATTACGACTATTCCAAGATAAGAAAATAGTGATGGTCACACTTAATGAAAAGAAATGTGGGGCCTTTGGATATATTCCTTTGTGAGCCATGCAGTGAGGAGAAAATGTGGGTGCTAGGCAGTGAGAAGCATAGGGTGTCAGGCGGTGAAGAGCAGATGAGGGTGCCAGGTGGTGAGGAGCAAAGGATGACAAGCAATGTGAGAATGTCGCAGAGCATGGACTGCAGACTCTCTCAACTGTAGTGGCACAAAGCCTCCAAAATAGCCATGTGTAACAGTATGATTATGTAATTTGATGAGGACTTTTGAGAGTTCATCCAATTAAATAATTTAGTTTTTGTTTTTTTTTTTTAAATTTAATTTAAATGTGGAAAAAAATAACCCTCCAAAAGGGATATTTAATCACATCAATCATATTGGACTAATAAGAAATTCAACTTTTAATTTTAAAAAATATAAAAGAAAGCCAAATTAATAAATTTTAATAAGTTTTTTGGAAAAGTACTTAAGGAACTTGGTGAAAAGCCTACAAATGTATTAAAATGCACTAAATAATATTCTAAAATGTATATAAGAGAGTCAAGTACAGTTGACTCTTCATGGTGAAAGCTATAATCCCTAGCCGAAGGCAGGGACTAATAAGGGCGTGCTGAAATCAATTTCCTTGTKACCCGAATGTAAAGTAATAAATAAAATGGTTTSAACACAATCYGTCCCGTGTYTCTCTCATTTGATTGTGGGAGGGTATCGCCTGGGCCATTCCCACGCGAGGCAAGTTGAAGGAATGCAATCYGGGTAGTACCTACYTGAACACAGATAGATAGACTTTACCTGGACACAGAGAGATAGATAGACGTTGGATCACGTGCATGGATAAGATAAAGAAATGGGAAGTAGTTTGYTGATTTGAAAAAATTCCCAATTTTCAATTTCTCTATGCAAAGGCTYTGAAATGATAAATACATTTTTAAACGATAAATACATTTTGAAACGAMGAGGGAAGAGGGATTTTGGAGAAAAGATTGGAAATTTATAGTTATTATTACAYGTTATTTATAWTTATTAGAAGTTATTAAGATTTCAAAATAAACAAAGYTGCATGGCAGCSTATACCTGCCGCYATGCAGCCTTGTACGYTGCTGCATGGCAGCGTATGCTCTKTCATAACACTAGAGTATGCTCTGTCTAGCAGATGTCATAATATCATACAGAATTGAATCAACATATACTCATATGATATTCTGAAAGTGCAGGTGCATAGCGGGCATAAACTTAAACAAACTATTAAAGTTTACATAGTGGGTATTTTCATATGGGATGGCAGTACCGTCAGGTCGATTTATACCTATGGTTGATTTGTTGGCATCCTGCTTGGATCATTCAAGGACTTGGATCAAGGACATTAGTTGTGCTTGGAGTAGCTTCTTTCCTTGGGGGTTCGATGAGGATGACGGTTTCGCTATGCGTAGTTATGTTGGAATCAATGAATAATTTGTTGATGCTACCTCTAGTTATGTTGGTATTGTAAATTTCAAAAACCGAGGCTGATGCATTTAACAGTGGTGTCTATGACCAAATTGTTTGCCTAAAGGGC
>JASDQU010307770.1:74989-88353 GCA_032191745.1 Picea mariana
TTCATAGACCCAGGGAAACAATTCCCATTGCCTCTTTTCACCAAGAGAACTTCATGACACTCATAGAATTGGTCAAAGATTCTTCTATGTTTTCCAACGTGTCTAATTTCTCCAACAACACCTTGTTTCTTTACACCATGTCTCTCACGAAATGGTATTGTACATCAATGTGCTTAGTCTTAGAATGATAAGTTGAGTTCTTTGCCAAGAATATTGCGCTTTGACTGTCGCAACTTCTCTTCATAGCTTTTTTCTCAAACCTGATTCCTAAATACAGCCTTTGCAGCCATACTGCTTAGAATTTTAATGGTTAGAAATTTGAGCTATGGAAGCTCAAAATTGAATAATTTTTTGTAGACAAAGGATAGTGGGTCATTATGGACCTTTGTTGGACAAGCAGTTCGAAGAACAAAGAATGAGGGCACGCACAAAAGAAGTTAGGAATGCAAAAGCGGATAGATGCACACAACTAGGAAGGACAACAATCAAGAATGTAAAGGCAGCATGCAGTTGAAAAGATAGGAAAAACACGTCCGAACAATGAGTTGTCATGAGTTGTCATAGGGTTTTGGGATAAGCGAATAGGGTTTTTAGCTCTAAGTTATATGTATAAATACGTAATGGGTCGGGTAGAATAGGTTGTTGAAGGACGAAAGTTGTTGATGCTGAGAGAATAGACTAAGGATGAAAGGGAGTCTATGTCTAAAGGTTTAGGGAGAGTTTTGCAGAGAGAGGCCTGCACTACAGAGCGGCTAGGAAAGATGGGGAAATACATCATGATATATCCATTGTAAGTGTAGTGCACAAGCCTAAGATTATTTCACAAAGAATAATAAATAAGCCAGTCATTGTGGAAGTAGCCCAAAGTTTGGGTGAACCACGTTAAATTATGTGTATGAATGTCTTTATACGATTGTTCATCAATGTTAAATTTATGCATAACTAGATCTAGATCTGTCTAGTAAATGATTGATGTGCAGTAAAGACGAATGTTATAATGAATAGTTTATGTTGCAATCTGTGTCACAATGATGTTTCATAATTGAAGTTTACTAATTAATCAAGGGAAAGAGATACAAAATACAACACACATGGTAGATAAGTAAGAATGAATACGATGATAGCCTCCCATCCCCTCATCCCTGTAGAAACTTGTTCATGTATGCCCAATAGATGTCTCAGGTGAGACTTCACTTACATGCAGGTATGTCGAAAGGGCTAGTGTCTACATAGTTTGTTGGTAGAATAAACTGAACCTAGGGTCTTACAACCATGCGCCAACAAATGGTTCCATATCCATGACCTGGAATCTGTGATTGAGGGAATGTTTTGGAGGCCGACTAAGAAAGAGATCATTGAATGGATACAAAGGAAGGAACAAGAATTTTCTTAGAAATAGAATAGAAACCCTCACATGATCGATGAGCAATGGATGCAAAGGTATCTGTACACAGAGCTACATGAGATTTTCTATGGTGAATTTTTTATTACCTTAACCGAGTGGTTAGAAAGATTAGTGGAGAATACTAGAAGGTATCGAATTACAGTGTCGAGGAACTGGACTCCTGAGTTGGTAAGACAGTTGTTAGGTGATTTATATGTACTAGAAAAGACACTAAACTACCCTCAATTAAATTGTCAACCCGGGGTAAGTAAACTTAGAGTTGTAGCAAAATATATGCCAAAGATAAAAGGTTGGTAGGAGTGTAATCTAACTAATGAAAGCAGCTATCTACGACTAATCTACTCAAGCAAAACTCTCTAATGAGAAAACCCTACTAAACAAATTGCAATTATTTAACCTAAGTGCTTTTGGGCCAAGGACTGATGGATGATTCTAAGAAAATCAAGTAAACCCTACTTTAAAGCAAACTAGTTCATGACAATAAGCAAAAGCAACTACCTAGGCATGTCAATAAGAAAATGACAAAAGCAAATTGTCTTAACTTGCCAACCTACATTCAATGAGCAACTACCCTATGAAAGAAAATAAATGAACAAGTAAGCAAAGGCACCTATCTAACCTATAAAGCAAATAGACAAGTAAACAAAGACACCTAACTAACCTACTAAGGAAAAATGAGCAAGTAAGCAAAAACAACTAAAGCAAATAGACAAGTAAACAAAGATTTCTCATTGAACAACTATCTAGCCTAAGAGGCAAGTGGACTAAATGCTTGATGCAAAACTATTTCTAATGCATGAGATGAAATTCACTTTATTGAAAACAAGAAGGACTACCAACGAAATGTCTAATTTACAATAAACAAAACTGCTCTTAAATCTATTGAAGCAAAAGACTAACTACCTTATAACAACAATAAAACTATATTCTAACTTATGAAACCAGGAAACTATCTTTAATCTATGAAACATTCAAATGTAATGTTGGTGGTTGTGTGAATGCCTTCGGTGGTGACGGATGATATCTCGATGGCACTTGACAACAAAGGACAATTCAAGCGGGATAAACTCAACACTAATCTCAATGGCAAAATGGAAGGTATGCATTAAACAATCCAATGAGAATTTAGCCATGACAAAGATAACATTAAATACCCTGCATATTCATGCATAAAGCATTAACATCATAATGAGAACATCATTATCTAACTAAGAAATCTAATTGCATTTTAATCTATGAAAGGAAATTGCGTAAAGGAAAACTATGCTATGTATATTCTTAATCATTCAAGCTATGATGAATTAAAAACATAAATTAAACTATGATATCAAGAAATAAATTGACAATTACATTAACGAAACAAATGAAATCTATCTAAAACTGAAGTAAGCAAGCTATAACTAAGAACGGGAATTAAATCTATCCATCCATCAACAATCCCTGTCAAAGGAAACCCAAATAAAACTTTGTTTTATTCTAAAAACTCTGTTTTAAACTTATTTATAAAATCATAAAAGAGGGCACATTCTAACATCTAACTGCATGCGGGGTTAGTATAGTGAGAGAGAGACTTGCAATCCTTTTCTAATGTACAAGATCAATGCATACTATCACATACCATCATCTAACCTGCAAAAGAGAAGTAAAACAATAAGCTACAACAAATTAATTAATTAAATAAAAATATGTACATACAGGAAATAAGAAAGAGCAATTTGTATTACGGAATGCATAAATAAACATAAGAACAATCACCAGACTGCTGGTGGGCCCCCCAGCAAGTCGTGGCTACCTTCTACAAGCACACCACGAACTTCAACAGGCCGAATTCACCATGAAAACATGAAAACGCAATTCTGGCACAATTCTGGCAATGTGAAATGTCAAAACAGGGTAAAAACGAGTTTCTGGCAATTCAAATGCTTATGCTACTTGCTTAACAATCTAATGATCATCCTATCGGTATTTATAAGCTTACAACCCAGGTGGTTGACCACAGGAGGGTCAAACCACCTCTAAATTCGGCAAATTACAATAAATGAGGCCATAACTAACAAAACGAAGGAAGCCAATAATCGCCCTCTTTGGACAACTGAAATCGACTTGTCTTGAGCTTAGTAGTTGGAGGGGGCGATGATAAACAAAACCCATGTGCCCGATTTGTCCATCACTGGCCGTCGATGCCATAACCGCCAACTCGCCTTGCGTTTTTGTGCAATACTGGGTGTTGGAACGAGTGTCGGATCGGGTACCGGAACGAGTGCTGGAACAAGTGTCGGATCAAGTGCCGAAACTGGAAACATGGTGCGTTTTGCCCTGTAACAGCAGAAAAACATGAATTAGCTCTTGGAAATCATAGAACAAGATGAATTAAACTTGATTTAATCATTAAACATGAATTACACGTACCTTATGCCAATCATACCATTTTATCATCAAATTCTTCAAAAAGATCCTTCAAAAGACGAGAAACACATATATACATATGGAAAAAGTGTATAATAACCGTCATGAAAATGATCATATATCGGGCCCAACAACAGTTGAATTCTGTAAGTAATAAGACTTCTCGTGCAATTGATTTTTGGTTGGAGAACATATTGAGGGGGTTATATTATGGAATTTGCATTGGATTGTACCTAGAAATATAGTGTTGTAGAGAGGGATTTCTTCAAGGGTATGTGCAAAAGGTTTATGAAATCATTGGGTTCCTAGATAAAGATGTTTTTATGCAAAAAGTGTGTGATGATGATGGAGTCTGATTGCTAAGGGGATTCGTGCACATAGGGGAATAGAGGGATGACCAAAAGATATTCCGAAGGTAGGAAAGAATGAAGGAATAAATGAAGAAGGAAGGGAGAGACTGAGGATGCAGAGAAACAAAGAAGGTGTATCAGAAGAGGAAGATGAGTTTGGAGAACTGCGTAGTGGAAGAAGGTACAAGAGGCTGAAGACTGGGGGTGAGAAAGGAGAGTCGCGAAGTGATCTTGAGGGGAGAGAGGCTTTCACAATAGTCCAAATCATAGAAATATTGTACATAGAAGGAGAGGAAGAGAATTATCAGTTCAGTCCTATAATAGAAGAGTTGTTAATGCCTACTCAGACTAAATCCTGTGTCAATTCCATGACCATGTGTGCGTCACCTAGATCATAAGTAACATTTGAGGATTTGTTAAAATCACTTATAGTTAGCAGAGGAAGATAGAGTAGCAGTAGCCATAGTAGTAGAAGTAGTGCACCAAGTCAGAGTCAACCAACATCACTAAGGGGAGGTACTACATAAAACAACATGGAAGGGTTAGACAACACACTCAGACTACCTAAGTTCCAGGGAGTTGGGTTGGAGGACCTAGAACAACATCTATTCGTATGCAAGACAATTTGGGTTTTGAAGAATGTCCATGATGAGGTTGTAAAGATTGCGCAGTTGGCAACAAAATTTAGGGGTCACGCATTAGTGTGGTATATGAAAATGCGGAGTACCACACCTACCAGATAAGTTAGGACGTTAGCATAAATTAGACAAACATTGTTGAAAGAGTTCAAGAAGCCAAAGTATGAATCATAGTACATTACATAGTTGAAGGAAATAAAAAAAGTATAGAATGAGTTAGTTTGGGACTATGATCAACGATTTAAGGATTTGATGGGTAGATTGACATTATAGATCCCTAATCAACAACACCAAGAACAATTTATTGTAGGACTACTACCACACATTTTTCAGTCGTTGATTCAACAGAAGGTTGTGTCGCAGCCTTAAGCTTTGGAGATTGCAATGAAATTGGAAGCATCTCCTATAGGAGACAGTGGAGGGATGGCGCAAGTCCAGACGCAATTAGCTTCCTTGACGATTCAATTAGTAGAGCTTACAAAAGGGAAGGAGAAGCGGGAACAAGTCTGGTGTACCAAGTGTAGGACTGAAGGCCACCGTAAGGGAGAATTCCCAACATTTGTGCAGTATTTGGTGACTGGAGCACCGAATCCATTACCAGGAGGGGGATACTGTGAAATATGTAAGAAATGGGGACATCATCCGACTGAGTGTCCATTACTGCAGAAATACCATAGTACACCAAGGAACTAATGTTGTAACTTTTGCAATTCAATAGAGCATGAAGAGAAGGATTGTCACACATTTGATTTGATGAGAGAACGCACTTCAGATATGTATAGATTTCAGGATTAAAATGTTGCGACAGAAGGAGTTCGTCCATAGTATAACAATTAGAGAGGGTTTAATCCAGGAAACCAAGGAGGATTTGGAAGAGGTCGAGGAAGAGGAAATTTTGGAAGAGGAGGTAGAGGACCAATAATATGTTAGAATTGTAATCAACCGACACGCTTAGCTCGGGACTGCCTAAATCCTTGTACAACCTGCACATATTTTAGAAGGTTGTCCTCAACTACTTGTGAAGTGGTAGGAAAGATGATCCGGATTTTATGAGAAGAACTAAATGACTACAGATTATTAACAGGTACTTAACACAAAATAGCAGAGATACAGTAAAACTGGTTTTCTATTCAATAAGTTGAAATTGTAAAATGCAGCAGAAACAAGCTTGTTGGAATGGTGGCAGCTTATCTCTGAGAAGGGATGTGACGGTTGTGCTCATTCGCAAGAATATGATTACAATGAGGCTCTGAAGGCCTTTTTACAATAAAGAGGAATGCCAAAAACCCTAGACATCCAAAAACCTAACCCTAGGAGATGAAGCACCAAAAGTCATGTGGGCCCCATTTGGGTAACTTAGTACATCAACTTCCTGGGGTCGTAACTTTTGCATATGATCTTTGTTTTAGGCGTATGATAGCCCATTGGAAAGGTATCATTGAGGATATTCATTTAAGGGGAAATATCAAAGGAACTTCTATATTGAAAACCCATTTTCCCAAAAAAAAATCGTTTAGGGACTCAAAACGGCTCCGAAAGTGAAAACTGCTAAAAATAGTAAATTACCAAAATTGCCAGAAAACTGTTTTGAGCTAGTTGGAAAAGGTGGGTGGCCACTGATATCCACCTAGATCAATGCTCCCTCCTTAGGAATCAATGGTATCCATTGCGTTGAGGTCCCCCATCAGATGAGGAAATTTCTGCTGAATTTGGCCTCGGGTGAGCCACTTGCCTTGGTGCAGGAGCTGCCCTGCTTTGACGACTCGATAAAGCCAGATTCTTTGTTGGCGAGTGCCCTTGATCTGTGTGTCCACAATATGATCATTGAATGCCTGTTGTATGCAGTCGAGGTTGAGATCTGTTGGTGTCATTTTTTCTGCTACTTCTAAGGTGTCCAATAATGGTGGGAAATAAGGGCAAAGGAGATCCACGTTGAACATTGGGTGCAGGCCAAGGAAAAGAGGAATGTTGAGATGAAAAGCATTATCCCCCATCGCCTTGGTGATGGTGTACAGCCCATAATAGAGTGGGCGAAGCTTCCTATGGGGTCCTATAAGGCGTTCTTTCTGCAAGTGCAACCAAACTTTTTCGCCCACCTGAAACTTATGTGGCACCTGATGTTAATCATGGCATTGTTTGTACTTGTCATTGGGCTTCTATAGGATATCCTGAACCTGTTGGCATATGTGCTGGATCCGCTCAATGACCCGGGTGGCTTTGTCAGCTTCAGTAGGAGCAGGAGATGATTCAGTTGAGGTGACCGTAAGGGGAAGTGCAACATTTATGGGACCCAATGGTTGAAATCCCAACCCCACTTGAAAGGGGTTGTGGCCGGTTGAGCTATGTAGGGCTCGGTTGTAGCTATGTTAGACATAGGGAAGGCTCTCATCCCATGTGCGAGGGTGCTTTGAATTATACATGCAAAGGATATGCATAATCATTCAATTTACGGCCTCGGTTTAGCCATTTGTCTGGGGGTGGAAGGTCATGGATTTAGTGAGCTTGGTGTTCAGCAGTGATCAGAGGCTCGACCAGAATGTGCTGATAAATTGACTATCCCGATATGAGACAATGGTTTGTGGGATTCCAAAATGTACCCAGACTCGTTCAAAGAATATCTTGGCAGTGGCCTCTGCTATGGTGTTCTTCTTGCAGGCAACCAAAATCGCCATCTTAGAAAAGCGATCAACAACCACAAAAACACAGTCATTTCCTCGCTTGGTGGACGCGAGGCCTGACATGTAGTCCATTGAGATGGATTTCCATGGCCTGTAAGGAGTAGGAAGAAGGGTGTACAGGCCTTGTTTCTTAGTGGTTGGTTTGGCAATAGCGCCGACAGTGCAGGACCTAATATATTTGTTGACCTCTTGTCAAAGTTTCGATCAGTAGAAATGTTTTTGTAGCATTGCCACTGTATTTTCGACGCTGAAGTGTCCTGCCACCCGATTGTAGTGGGTTTTCCAGATCATCTTCGCTTGCTCGCTTGAGGGAAAATAGATATGGCCCAAACGACACAACAACCCATCCTGAAGATGGAAACTATCGACAACTATGTTTTCCCCCAACATTTGGTAGGTGGTGGCAAAGTTCGGGTCTATCTCATAGAGTTGGGGCCATCCAGAGGTCTCATGGACGCAAGAGTCTAGCACCGTGGTGAGTTTCGAGACTGGCGGTCTGCTGAGGCAATAATCGACGCAATTGGTGCTTCATGTTTTATACTTGATGTTGAGGTGGAATTGCTGCAAGTATGTGGACCACTTTTGATGGTAGTCATTCTGCAATTTTCCTTGTGTTTGCATGAACTGCAGTGGCCTATGATCAATGTGGATTACTGTCTCCTTCCCAAGAATATAATGTCTCCACTGGTGGCAGGTTTGCACAATGGAGTACATTTCTTTGTCATAAGTAGGGTACTTACAGACAACATCTAATGGTGTCTCACTATGATAGGCCACGGGGTGGTTGTGCTGAGTGAGAACGACACCCACAACATAGTCTGAAGCATCTGTGTCCATCTCAAAGGGCTACTGCAGGTCTGGTAGTGAAAGTACTTGGGCTAAGCACAAGCGCTACTTCAAATCATCGAATGCTTGTTGTTGGGACCAGACCCATGCAAATTTCGCCTTACCACCACCCCTGGTTATTTGGATGAGGGCCCATGCAGTATGGGAGAATCCCAACGCGAACCTGTGGTAGAAATTCGCAAGGCCTAAGAAGCTTTGAATCTCAGTGAGTGTGGTTGGGGCTGGCCAGTCATGGATGACTTGGATCTTGGCTGGATCCACATGTACGCCATGTTGATCAATGATGTAGTCCAGGTAATGGACCATGTCCATGCCAAAGGAGCATTTTTCCAAGTTGGCATATAGCTTGTGTTGTCGCAGAGTGTGCAGAACCTACTGAATATGCTGCAAGTGTTCGGCCCAAGTCTTGTTTTAAATGAGAATGTCATCCAGATACACCACTACAAAATTATTGGCGAATGGTCACAGGATATCATCCATCATCCTCATGAAAGTGGTTGGAGCATTTTTCAAACCAAAGGGCATGACCAACCATTCAAAAAGGCCTTCCTTTGACTTGAAGGCGGTCTTCCATACATCTGTTTATTCTATCTGGACCATGTGGTAGCCAAACTTCAGATCAATCTTATTGAAGTATTTTTCCCCCGTGAGTTGATCAAGGACGTCGTCGATTCGGGGAATCGGGTACCGGTTTCTAACTATGATTTTATTCAGAGCTCGATAATCAATGCAGAGTCGTCAGGTTCCATCTTTCTTCTATATCAGCACGATTGGGCTCCCTCCAGGTGATGAGTTGGGATGGATGTGCCCCTTGTGGAGTAGTTCGTGGATCTGTCGCTTGATCTCCTCATTCTCTAACAGAGAGCAGTGATAGGCTGGCCCATTGGGTAGCGGTGCGTTGGGGGTCAGATCGATGGGGTGCTTGACTTGGCAGTACAGAGGTACCCCGGTAGGTGAGAATAAGATATCTGAGTATTCTTCCATGACCTTATCTATTTTCTTCTGTTGTGTGGAGAGGTCGACTGCAGAGACCTTGGATGTGGCTGTGATCTTTCGCTTATTCTAAGAGTGAATCATGAAGAAGACAAACTTCCCCATCTGAGAGATGACATTTCGGCATTTCTTAACAGAGATCAAGGAAATAACAGTAGGTGGGATTACCTCAGGTATCCTGTACAATTTCATGTTCAAATTAATAATAACACTACTAGGCCTAGACTCATATACAGCATGACGTTTTCATAAATAAGGTTGGCCCAAAAGAACATCACAAACTTCGAGAGGAGCAACATCACACAATACCTCGTCTTTGAAGGGCTTTATGTTGTACGACAGTCGACATTGTTGGTTGATGCGAAGATCACTTCCTTGGCGGAGCCATCCAATGGTGTAGGGTTGTCGGTGCAACATTGTAAGCAGGGCCAACCGCTTGACGACCTCTACTAAGACAAGGTTCTTCTAGCTACCGCTATAAATGATGAAGTGTAGTGGGGTGCCTTTTACCCACACTGTGAATGGAAGAGGCACTTTCCTTCTTCTGGCTCATCCGATTCACCAGGTTGGAGCTTGGTGGTAGCAACGCTGGCACCGAGTTCCACATTAATGATCCGTCTTCCCCTTTCTGGTTTTGGCTCAGAGTCAGAACTGCATCTGATTCATAGGCTTTCACTTCGGCCACCAGCGACTGCTTTGAGTGGCAGTCAGCAGTGTTATGCCAAGGGATCTTATGGAAGTCGCACCACTTCCCGATATATTTCTTTGTCTTTCTGGTGTCCTTCTTTTCTTACGGCTTGGAATGGTTGTCCTGATACTGTCCATCTTTGCTCTGTCCTTTTTTTTGTGGGTTGGGGCCGCCCTTTCCTGGCTTTTGTAATGAGGAGTTCCTGGGCCCAAATTGTCGCGTCTTTTGTTTGAGCTTCTGCTTGATTTTGACGGCATATCGGTAGGCCGCGCCCAAGGATAAGATGTCCAGAAAGTCCATTTCGGTCTCGATGTATCTAGGCAGAGCGCCATGATACTTGAGCACCAGATATCGCTCTGAATCTTTGATACCCAGCTTGGTGTGCAAGGTATGGAAGATATTTGTGAAATCTGACACTACTTGGTCTCTTTCTTGCCGCAGTGTGGTCCATTTGGTATACAAGTCGTCATAACTTCTGACAGGGTAGTATTGTTCCTTAATAGCATCCCTGAAGGATTCCCAGGTGGTCATGACTGTAAATAATGAGGGTTCCTCTGTTTTCTTTTGCTCACAGAAGGTTTCCCACCAATCTTTGACATAGGGAACGACTTTGAGGAGCACAAAAGTAATATTTTCTCTATTTGAAAAGTTATGGACATAAAAATACCCTTCTAGTAGATTCAATCATTTGTCTACAACATCTGTGTCTATCTAACCTTCAAATATAGGAATATCGAAGTTTATTTGTACCTTGAAGGGGGCGGCACCTCTGCTCGAAGAAGATGCATCGCCTGTTGGTATCCGCCAAAGGATTTGCGCGAAACTATCCATCATCTCGTTCCTTTGTTGCATGAGGGATTTCTCAATCAACAGTTTGAAAGGATCTCTTGTCCCATCATCTTTCTTTTCTCCTACCATGAGAGGTCGCTTGGGCGTGTGAGAGATTTTTTCCTCAAGAGAAACAAGCTCGAGACCCAACTCTTTGTAATTCGACCTCGTTGGGGACATGCATTAAGACGACAAGGAGAAAACCGATCTGATACCACTGATTCTGATTTTATGAGCAGAACAAAATGAATACAGATTATTAACAGGTACTTAACACAAAATAACAGAGATACAGTAAAATTGGTTTTCTATTCAATAAGGAAATAAGTTGAAACTGTAAAATGCAACGGAAACAAGCTTGCTGGAATGGTGGCGGATTATCTCTAAGAAGAGATGTGACGAATGTGCTCATTCATAAGAAGATGATTACAATGAGGCTATGAAGGCATTTTCACAATAAAAAGGAATGCAAAAAACCCTATTGTTACCCATGATTTTGGTCATCATGATCGTGTATTAATGATGGTGTACTCAGGCTCTTCATAAGAATTTTATCCTGAGAAAAGTTACTTTCATCTCTTCCCAGAAAACTCATTTTTGAAGAAGGTTCGCAGGTTGCTAGTATCCCAGGGTGTGAGAATGCATGATTCTCGCAGGCTGCCTTAAGATGGGGTGCAAACTTCTCGCACTGTGTTGAATAGCCAGGGTGCGAACTCGTCCTAAAGCATGGAAAAAGATGAATTCTCAATGTTTCTAGAAGGGAATCTTCTAGAAAAATGGGTTGGCATTCGAATGGTTATCATTGTACTGGATTCCCTGATATTTGTGGATCATTCTTATCCAAGTAACTATCTCATTCTCTCCTATATATTGAGGGAATTCTCATGGAAAAGGTTAAGCAAGATTCATTGGAGAATTGGTGAAAGAATTGTGTGAAGGACTTAGCTTGAACAGCAACTTGGAGACNGTAATCTTTACTTTCAATTAATATGATACAGTGGCATGTCCCTTTCCCATAAAGTTATTTCCACTTTATTGTGTAATTCCTTGATCATACACATAAGTTGACAGTTGAATATATTGTGCTATCTTCACTTTGGTTGGTTTGTGTTGTCTTGGTCTTGATCTCACGAGAGCACCGGAGCGAAGTGGGAGCAACAAAGACCCTAGGAAGCGATAATAAGGTATGTTATTTGTTCCTTCCTCCTAGTTAATTCAATGATAAAAACTTAGGGAAAGAGTCATGTCCTGTTCTGTTTTGTTCTAGATCCAAGTGGATCTAGGGAGATCTATTAGTGTCCGCACCTACCGATTTAGTCTGATAACAAAATTGGCGACTCCACTGGGGAATATCCCATTTTCTTTGTGGATTTTGGTGTTTTTTTGTGGCCATTTGCTCTTGTTTCACTTTTCTCCTTTCATATCAATCTCTGAGTCTTCAGGATACCCTGATAGACCCTCTGGGTTCAGAGGCCTCTTCAAATTTTGTTTCATTTTCCAAAAATTTGACAAGTTACATACATTCTC
Organism: Picea mariana; assembly: GCA_032191745.1. Lineage (NCBI taxonomy): Eukaryota > Viridiplantae > Streptophyta > Pinopsida > Pinales > Pinaceae > Picea > Picea mariana. The sequence goes on from JASDQU010307770.1 coordinate 87,349, forward strand.
GCACTGCACTTCACTATAGCCTACGAGAATCTATAGAGTTCGCACCTTGCCTTTAGGTTCAGTGCGAGGTTCTCGCACTCTGCTCAAGGGCCACCTGCGAGAATCATTAATTCTTGCACTGTGTAGTATTGCCAGCCTGCGAACTCATTTTTTAAAAATTTTGGATTTGAGTTTTGGCATCTTCAACTGCCCAGATCAGTCTAGGTGCCTCATAAGAGTTTCTTGGACCATTGATTGATGTCTTTCTTGTCTTCGTTTTCGTAGATGAACAGTCTTAGGATTTCAAGGCTCTTCTTGTCACTTTTGTTGTTGACTTTCATTTCTTGACTTTTCTTGGCAAAGCTATACTCTCTGCTTTCGGAATCTGAGTGTGCTTGATTGGTTTAGGATCGGTGATCGGTTGAAAGTTAAGTTTCTTTGGTCTTTATCATTTGCTTATTGTTTGAAAGATCACTTCTCTTATGCAATTGAAAAGACTAGATTGGTTTGCTTGTTATTTTTGTTTTCATTGAAAGAGTGGATTGGGTTTGTATCATTGCTTGTTCATTGGTTTTTTATTTTCTGTACTCTCACTCTCATTGTGTGGGTCCTTTTTGAAAAGTGAACAACGTTTTTCTTTCAAAAAATTCTTTTTCGTCTTCGAAAAACCTTGAAAATCAATTGTTGAAATTATTGAAAAAGAAGCAATAGAGAATTGTTATTGATGCGTGATTTGTTGCATTTGCATTTTAAAGGAAATTTTGCATTGTAGTTCACGGTTGATCTGGAAAACTTTCTCTTTCCCTCCCATACATAGGATTCATTTAACATAAAGTGATATATTTCATTCGCATCCATGCATCGTTGGGTCAGAGTCTTATACAACATCAGTTTCATCTCCGTTTCCTTTGAGTAAACAACAACTCTTAATAACACTGCGCAATCATAAAATTTAACTAGTAACTCTTTTCTAGGGCTCTATTACACCAACATTTAGCTAGGCTAGCGCTTTGGAGTAGGAAGAGA
>JASDQU010307771.1:1481-11915 GCA_032191745.1 Picea mariana
GACTAGAAAATAATTGACGGAAAAGATCTTAAGCCATTCTGATTCTGATTCACATGGGACTCATAGTGAAGTTCCAAACTCTATCTCTATCTCCAGTCTTTTGTAACATTGTATTTTTAATAAAATCTTTTTGCATACCAAAAAAACATTAATAAAATGCTTATTTGTGCTTAAATAATTAAAAGCATGCGACAACAAATTCTAAGTCTTAAAATATAATCAAAGTATAAATCTTCAACTCATAATAATAATTGTGCTACTCACATTTACCAAGTAACTCTTTAGGACAATGTGTCAAGTATCAAAGTTCCGTATAAATCTATGAAAGTTGGGTGTCTAGTGTAATTCTTTACATAGTGATCTCATTCCATAATTTTAGCTTCAAAGTGTTGGTGTGAAGGAGTGAGACATTGAATATGCAAAAAACATATAGAAAACACAATCTTGGTCAATATGTTCTTGCTCTTTATTTGAATTGATAACTTCATGAATGTTCATGGAAACAAAACCATGTATTTGTTCTTTAATCTCTTAAAATACATACAAGCTCTTGGTATATTAATATTACTTGAAAAACACAAGTAAAACTATACTATAGTGCATTTTATTGTAGATGTAATAAGATTTATATGCATAAAGTTTCCCTAAGACAAGAATAGGGGATTTTATAATCAAAGAAACATTTTTTCTTCATAACATATGTAACTTTATTTTACACTCACATGTGCACAAACATAAATATGTTTAGAGAAGGAGAGAGGAATAAGATTAATAAACAAGTTGTGACACTAAAGAGAGGGGACTAAACCTCAAACTGCATGGAACTAATGACAATGGACTCAAATTACTATAGGATCTAGTGACACAATCACTACTCTCTTACAACACTCTAGAATGTAGAAGAACTTTTGCCTTCACTAGGGTTGTTGCGAGATGTACTTGCATCACCCAACAAATATGTGAAATTTGATTGGGATTTTGGAATGGTAACAACACCCAAAAAAGTGTCTTTGATTGATTGGAGTGTGCCCACAATGTCCATCATAGTAGGTCGTTCTTTAGGAGCATATTTTGTGCAAAGCAAACCCATAGTTATGGATTGACTGAGGCAATTGAGATCCTTATCTACTTGAGTGTTTGTACCAGTTCTTCTCAATAAGATCGTGTCCACCACTTCCCCTAGTTGATTTGGAAAACTGCTACCCACCCATTTATGCAAGTTCATTCCTTCCACAAACATGTTGTCAGTATGATTCTTTCCAGTTAGCATCTCCAATAACAATATTCCATAGCTATAAACATCACCTTTTGTTTTGACATGTCCACCCAATCCATACTCTACATTAAAAAATCCTCATCATAAGGTTTCTAATTCAAAATGTTTGATAAAATTATGAAACTCATGACATTGTCTAACATGGAATCTAGTTCAAATAATACCTAGAGGAATGTAGACTTTGGATCCCTTAAGTGAAAGTGTAGAAGTGGAATTTGAATCTTCAGAATTTGCAAAACATATGCTTGCAATCCCAAAGTCTATTAAATATGCTTTCATATCTTCACCAAGAAGCACATTGTTTGGTTTCAAATCGCAATGGATGACTTGCATGAAACAATGGTGATGGAGATACACCATGGCTTGAGCTATGCATATTGCTATATTCAACCTTTGAATCAATGTCAAACCACTTTCTACTTCACCATAAGGATATAACCACTTCTCTAAGCTTCCATTTGTCATAAATGGAAATATCAAGGCTTTCATTTGTAGGTCTAAATAAGAAGTTATGACTCTAATCAAATTCTGATGCGTGACTCTACCCAAAACTTTGCACTCCCTTTCGAAATTGTTTTGAGCCCCTTCATTTTTCAAATCAAGAATCTTGATAGCAACCACTGTGCCATCATTCAAAACCCCTTTGTACACTTTCCCAAAACTACCCACTCCTAACAAGTTGGCATCACTAAATCCATCTGTCCCGGTGATGAGCTCTGCATAGGAAATTCATCGATGCCCCACATTTAAGGATGTCCTAACCTCTATAGGAATATGCCTCTTATGATTTTGTCTCCACAAGATTGCCAAAAACAAAAATCATACAACTGTTACTGCAACTGCAACAATAAGCATGATAACTCTTTTCATATGTGAAACACTTTTATGTTTGAGAACATAGGAAAGTGACAAATTTACCCGAGGTCCACAGAGCCCAGGATTTCCCATAAATGATGTGGCAACAAGATTTTTGAAAACTCCACCTTTCGGAACTTCTTCTGGCAAGTTGTTGAAGGAGAAATTAAATTGGCTGAGCATTTTGAGATTTGCCAATGACATGGGTATTTGACCTGACAAATTGTTGGAGGATAAATCCACATCCTGAAGACTTAGAAGTTCACCAAGTGAAATTGGGATCAGACCTTCAAGTGCATTGCAAGAAATATTTAGGTATTCTAGTTCTTTGAAACTTCCAAGCCCACTTGGAATATAACCAGATAACCTATTTGCAGAAATATCTATAGCTTGAAGCATAGTAATCTTGCTTAGTCCCAAAGGCAAGGGGCCCTCTAATAAATTGTTTGAAAGGTTGAAATAGAAAGCTAAATTTGCAAGACCTGCAACCTATTGAGGTATCTCATCAATGAGTATGTTGTATGATAGGTCTAGCAGTAGTAAGTTCACACATTTCCCTAAATTTGCAGGTATATTACCTGATAACTGGTTTTGATGAAGATATAGATATCTTAGTTGTTGGAGATGGACAATAGAATCAGGGATTCTTCCACAGAGATTATTTCCCCTAAGATCTATAAAACCTAATCTTTTGAGTTTCTCAATTTTTGTAGGAATGTTTCCTTCAAAATTGTTCTATGCCATATATAAGCTCTCCAACTTTTGAAGGATATTAAGTGAAGAAGGGATTGGCCTTGTAAAAGAGTTAAGATCCAACGCAAGACATGTTAAATTAGTAAGGTTTCCAACTTGTGAAGGTATTTCTCTTGCTAATTCATTACCTACCAAACCTAAATAGGCCAATTCATTGCCTACCAAACGTAAATAGGCCAATTCAGAGGCCAATTCGGTGTCGGCTGCATATGATACCCGTCCACTGACATAATGAGACATTTGGATTCCAAGTAGTGGCTAACGACTGGGATGGATCATGTGTGATTGCAGACCTAAATTCGAGTAAAGCCTCTTGATCGGAAGCATTGTTGAGATGAGGAGGGTGACGATGAGATAAATGGAGTGTGGAAAACACAAAAGGATGGACAAAGTTTGTTGCTTGCTTTTATTATACTCACCAATTATCCCACACGAACACAATCCATTCATGAAATAATGGAAATGGTTTGTATCCCTCACTATCTCTCCTCACAATATTGGAAATGAACTTGGTTGCATGTGTGGTGTAGCCACACATGAAGGCTTGTGTCGATCACAGCAAATGAAATTGCTAACTTTTCACTATGACCCAGCACATGTTCGGTCCATACCTTGACTCTTGTATCTACCTAGACAAGGTCTTCAATGTTGCATAAACATTATTTGATCGAGAGAGGTCTATTTCCAATAAAGAATGCAAGAACCATCTTATTTATCTCAATCAAACTGCATCTTGAAACATTTTTCAACCCAATTCTTTCATGATTGTTTTCACCCTCACTACATCCCATCTCCCTTCATATTATAAGATGATTTCACTTCTAACTTGTTAATGATGAGGCATTCAATTACCTCTCATAAGATGATGCATTCAGATTGTGAAGGTAGAGCTTGAGCAAGTGAAATAAGCAAGTTTTAAAACTACTATATGTTCATATATAGTTGGCCTTTAATTTATGAAGTTTGCCTATATTGAACTTCTCGTGTCTAAATTTGCAAAGCATTCATAAAATTTTGTTAGGGGCACAAACAACCATTAATAAGACGTTTTGAAATTTCATTGCATTCCATTTTGTTTCCAAAGAATAACATCATTGTACGAGTGAATTGCACAGTAGCTAGATTGTATAATAAAGTTTTTTTTTCTTCAAAAATTCTTAGCTAGATGTATACATGTGATTTTAGTAATTGCAAACTGTAATCTTAATTTAATTTGGAGATTCTTAATCTACTCAAATACTTAAACTAATTTAATTTAAATACTTGAACTAATTTAATTTGGAGATTCTTAATCTACTCAATTACATAAAATTACAAATTACAATTTCAACTAGGCAAATTGACATTTAAACAACTCTTCATATACCCAAATTCCATTTCTCATATACCCAAAGGATGGGTAGAATATAATTTGTATATTACAATGACTAAAAGCCCATCTCATTTGTCATAGAAGTGTGTAAATTGACTGTACTTTAAAATGAAAGATAGCATAATTTTTTTTCTTGGTAGGACACCCTTTGGCTGCTAGGTTAAGATGAACGAATAGTTATATAAAAGGTTGAATAATAGATTTTTTCATTCCTATTTGTAAAAGGTTTTATAAAAAAATAAACAGTTATATTAATCAAGATATTCCTTTGAGAAATTTCTGAAACAACTATATTACATTCATTAAATATTTTGTTCAATAATTTTGAAACTAAAAAATACTTTTTCTCTTTTCATCGTTTAAAAAAAATTCCAAGATCTTGATGTATTTACATGGCCATGACAACATAAATAAAATAAGAACACAATGCACTTTATTGATATTGAACTTACAGTTTTCCTAAGATAAGATATGGAATTTTATAATTGTAAGAACATTTCTAGAACACTGTTCATGGAAGATCTAAACTTATTGCTAACACTCACATGTGCCGAATAGTAGAGATGTTGCACAAAGAAGGAAAGAGGAATAAGACTCAAACTACATGCAACTGATGACAATGAACTAAAATTAATTTATGGTTCAATTAAACAAACACTAATCCTTTATACTAGAATGAAGAACTATGGGCTTCAACAGTGTTGTTTCGAGCAGTACTTGAATTACCCAACAAATTTGTTATATCTGATTGGAATTTGGGAATGCCAACGACTCCCAAGAACGTCTCTCTTGTGATTTGGAGTGTACCTACAATGTCCATCATACTAGGTTGTCCTTCTGGGGATTCTTTTGTGTAGAGAAAACCCACATTTATGAGTTGTCTGAGGCAATTGAGATTGTTGTCTTCTTCAATGCTCGTACTAGTACTCCTCAATAGACTTATGTCCACCACTTCTCCTATGCAGTTTGGAAAAGCACTACCTACCCATTTTTGCAAGTCCATTCCTTCCACGGACATGTTGTTGGTGGGCTTCTTTCCAGTGAGCATCTCCAATAACATTATTCCATAGCTATAGACATCACCCTTTGTTGTGACACGTCCACCCAATCCATATTCTACATTCAAAAATCATCATAGTAAGGTTTTCGATTCGCAATGTTTGATAAAAATAGAAAACTCATATAATTGCCTAACATGTTGTTTAGTTCAAATAATACCTGGAGGAATGTAGCCTATAGATCCTTTGAGTGCATGTGTGGAAGTGAAAGAAAAATCTTCAGAATTTGCAAAACATATGGTAGCAATGCCAAAGTTTATTAAATATGTTGTCATATCTTCACCTAGAAGTACATTGTTGGGTTTTAAATCACAATGGATAACTTGCACGAAACAATGGTGATGGAGATATGACATGCCTTCAACAATGTCTATATTGGAGTTGATTCAAATACAGGTAAAGCGTGTTTAAGTGAAACAAATTTCCCAAATCATAGGGAATATGACTATTGAAACTGTTATTGCTAAGATCAAGTATTCTAAGAAAGGAGAGATTGGCGAGAAGAGGAGAGATTGTACCATGTAATTACATTCTTGAAACATTCAGGGAGACGACTCTTTGTCGGCTCCAGCTGCATATGATACCCGTCCACAGACAGAATGAAACATTTGGATTCCAAGTAGTGGCTAACGACTGGGATGGATTGTGTGTGATTGCAAACTTGAATTTGAGTAAAGCCTCTTGATCGGAAGCATTGCTGAGACAAGGAGGGTGACGATGAGATAAATGGAGTGTGGAAAACACAAAAGTAATGAAACAAAAGACGAGGAGAAGCATTCTCATAAGACACCACCAGAAAAGAGAAGGAACACAACAAATCTCCATTGTTTTCGTCTCTAACAAAATGATCTCTCAAACACAACAATCATGATGGGTTAGAAAACCATAGTGATTACTTATATACATGCATAGATTCATTTTTAACTTTGAATTTACTAAACAAAGTAAAGGTAAGAGGAAATAGAAGAAATTCAAATCTCCCCCAACTACACGACAAAAGGAATAAGAAAAATGAAGACCCCTCTTAGTTGAATATCAAGGAATAAGAAAAATGTCTAGAAGAGGAAAAAACACAAATGTCTAGTTATGTGTGCAAATCATGCCGTGAAAGAGGGATATGTTGCTTCATTACTAGGTGTTAATATAAAGGGTTCATTTTAGAGTTGAAATATCAAGGAATAAGACAAATGTCTAGAAGAATTTAGATATTAGGAGGAAAAAACACAAATGTCTAGTTATGTGTACAAATCATGCCCTGAAAGAGGGATATGTTGCTTCATTACTAGGTGTTAATATGAAGGGTTCTTTTTAGAGTTGAAATATCAATGAATAATACAAATATCTAGAAGAATCTAGAGAGGAAAAAACACAAATGTCTAGTTATGTGTGCAAATCATGCCGTGAAAGAGGGATACGTTGCTTCATTACTAGGTGTTAATATCAAGGGTTAATTTTAGAGTTGAAATATCAAGGAATAAGACAAATGTCTAAAAGAATCTAGATATTAGGAGGAAAAAACACAAATGTCTAGTTATGTGTGCAAATCATGCCATGAAAGAGGGATATGTTACTTCATTACTAGGTGTTAATATCAAGGGTTCATTTTAGAGTTGAAATATCAAGGAATAAGACAAATGTCTAGAAGAATCTAGATATTAGGAGGAATAAACACAAATGTCTAGTAATGTGTGCAAATCATGCCATGAAAGAGGGATATGTTGCTTCATTACTAGGTGTTAATATCAAGGGTTCATTTTAGAGTTGAAATATCAAGGTATAAGACAAATGTCTAGAAGAATGTAGATATTAGGAGGAAAAAACACAAATGGCTAGTGCATGCTGTGAAAGAGGGATATGTTGCTTCATTACTAGGTGTTAATATCAAGGGTTCATTAATGTTTAAAATGTTGCTTCATGGCAAGGTGTTAATATGAGGAATTTATTAATGGCTAAAATAAGGTGCTACATATTTAAAATAATAATGGTTTATAAGCTAGGGTCAAATCTCGCTAGAGTGATTGGTTTTGATGGGCCTCGTTCTGTAAGGTGATCCAAGTTCAAAACTCAGATAGCTAGGAGAAGACACCTAAAATCCAACCATGCTAAGGGTTGGTGTGGTCCAGGCCATGTGCAATCTCCATGTGATTTTGATGTCTTAGAGACCCTTGGGTCATGGTTTCTTATACCACAGGCTATTCCTGCAAGTCACGAACAAACTAGCAAACAAAAAAAATGGTTTAGAAGCTAGGAAGAGATGGAAAAACAAATAAAAATAAATTTTGGTGTCTGAGTCGAGATTGTGTGCCCATGGTAGAAGTTTTTTAGCATGTTTTTAGAATGGGGCCCATGGAGAAATTGTATCTAGTGTAGACCCCTTTAAAGTCCTAGTATTGTGTAGACCCCTTTAAAGTCCTAGTATTGTGTAGACCCCTTTCATTTGAAGATTCTTATAGACCAAATATCCAAAAAAGCATAAAAAAGGCCCAATATAGTATTATCATGCCTCAATCAAGTGAAGAGTAGATAAATAAGAAGCCTTTTCGAGGAGGCAACTTGCTTTTACAATATAGGAAATGCACAAGGTAATATCGTAATTCAAATGAGCCTCCTTGATGTATATATAGGAGACAAAGAGGGATAGAAATATATAATAATAATCTAACATAACTATGATTAATGTAGTGATAATGAATGAGGGTTATGATTAGGGGAATCACATGCCCCTCCCCTTCAAACCAACATTTCCCTCAATTTTGATCAACTGTGGATGATTTTGTAAGAAAAACTTATCTTTCCAAGTCACATCCTCTATTGGCAGTTTCTTCCACTTGATGAGGTACTTAGTAATTTATTGATTCCATAGTTTCTTGATCTATGTTTTAATGATTGTTTCAAGTTTTAGTAATATTTTTCCCTCTTCATCAAGTTATGGAAAAATAGCTTGAATATGGATCTTGTCATTGATAATTACCTTTGTTACTTCCCAAATTGTATGTGATGATGAAATCCCTAATTTGCAAGGTGAAACCCAAGGGAAACCTATAGGAAGGTCACCATTGTCACCTCAACAACCTATCCTCTGTTGCTTTAGTCTGACTCTCCTCTGGATCAAGGGGGATATTCCCTATTAGGATTACTGAGACCAAGCAATGAAGCACAAGGTGACATTGAGAGTAGCCTTAGTAAAATGGGGTTTGGAGTTTTTTAGGGTTTTTAGAATAAGTGATGGAAGGGCATCAAGAGATCAGTGCCAAGGCCAACTAGGGTGATGGATTCAAAGTGAATTAAACGGTAAACGGGGTCAAGGAGAAACCCTTTGGGGAGTTGGCTTATTTTCTTAAAGGATTAGGGTTTGAGATTAGAACCATAAGGTTGGAGCAATCCCTCACACAATCAAGATCAACAATGGACTCAATCTCTACAAGAAGGGTTTCCTCACGGGAATAAGCTTCACCATTCAAAATCAACTAGGACTTGATGAAAATACTTAATACTTCAGCCAAGGGACCATAAGTAAAAACATAGCATGGTATCAAATAATCACCAAACCAACAAGGAAGAATGAGGAAAAACCATAAGATTATTCCTCCATGTGATAAAGTTATCCCTCTATGGATCAATATTGAAGGATTAGTATACAACTTCAAGAGATTTCATTGTTAATCTTCATGCAACAAAATAAAAACAAGTACAAAAAGATTCAATAGTTTACAACATTCATCCACAAATAAAGAACTCTTAACACCATAAATGATTCAAAAATATATATATCAATTAAGCTCCAAAAGAGAGAGCTCGAAATTATCCAACCATGAGTGAAAATGTGGAAGTGAATCTCTTTATATACAAGGGAAGCAAAGAGTACTAGAAATGGGTTGGATTTTTTTGCAGCCAAGAGGTTGAACTACTCAAGAGCCCATAGGGCCATTGTATTTACAACAAATCGAGGAATCATCCAGAGGATTAATCAAAACTTATCCCCTGAATGGATATGAGCTCATAGATGATTTTGTTCATGTTTTGAAGATTAATATTGAAAACTTTCTCCCAATGTTTTCTTTGTGACTTTCTTTGAGTATTATGTCAAACCATGACTGAGTGAAATACTTGTTATTCTCTATGTGTTATATTAATTGAGGATTATTTTATTTAAATGGTTTACAATGGGATTAGCATACATGGTTTCATGTTAGTAATAAATAATCTCCTAATCTGAAATCAAGATTGTGCAAGGTTTTAGGGTTACAATTGAATTGTTGGATTTGGGTGAAGATTGTCAATATGTTTTCATGTATTCTATTAGCCTCATCTAAATACCCAATACATTTTATTTATTATCTGAAATAATAAGTACTTCAACCCTTTTTATTATTTATGATATCATGTGTTCCTCAGTGCCAAGGATTGCCATGTCATTCCTTTTGGTACTTGAGACATATAGTTTGCATCTTTCATTAAACCTTTTTTATGTATCTACAATGTGGGATAAAGGTGCCCAATGGAAAGGCCCCTGGTATGATGGTTTATTTGGAGTTGGTTTCTATCTCTAGCTTTCATTAATTCTCCAACGTTTATTTATTTATTAATCATTGAAATTTGGCATTAGTGTTTGTATGAAAGAGTTGTTTTGAGGAAACTCTCAACAATAGTCTTTGTGACAGTTTGAGGGTTACCCCCTCTGGTCCAAGAGCTAGCTTGAGTAATAAAGAGTGGGGGTTTCTCCAAATCCTCCATAGGGTGCATTGGCATTACTCCCTCACTAGGAGCAACCTGAGGAACAACACCAAGCAATTGTTTCCCTGAAATTAGACAAATGCTCAACAACATTGGTGATAATAGATTGAGCTAGCCCTTGGACTTCATTGATATATAGTCAAATAATTGTGTGGAGGGATTCCTTGTCACACAAACAAGGGGGTATCATACATTAATTTGGTGTTTAGCTAGGCCATGACCCTAAAATTAGATTATGATTATATAAGGTTAATATTGTTGGATTACTGAGAGGGGGGGTGAATCAGTAATAATGTAATTATAATCCTTTTTCTTCAAATGTTATATCAATGTAGAATTTTTATCCAATAATGAGCAGTAATAAATAAACAATCACACACATACAC
>JASDQU010307771.1:20703-40282 GCA_032191745.1 Picea mariana
TCACCCCCCCCCTCTCAGTTGTCCAACAGGATCTAGGTGAAGTTATCCATCATCGCGTTCCTTTGTTTTTCAAGGATATCCTCGAGAAATATTTTGATAGGATCTCCTGCTACCTTGTCTTTCTTTTCATCCCCCATGGGTGGTTGTCAGGGTTTGTGAGGCTGATCTTGAAAAGGTTCAACCAGATCGAGCCCTAATTCCCTATACCCCGACCTCGTTGGGGACATGCAAAGAAGGATCGAGAAAGAGAAAACCGCTCTGATACCATTGATATGAATTTATGTAAGAACACAAAAAAATACACAAATAACCATGAATACAAAGATGCAGCGGAAATAACACTTCATTTCATTAATATCAAAGAACTAAAATTTGTTTACAGACAGAATAGAAACAAACTAGCTAGGGTGCTGGTAGCTTATCTCTGAGAAGAGATGTGGCGGCTACAGGCCTCTAAAATTTTTGTTACAATGAGGCTCAAAGGCCTATATATTATTGAGAAATAATGGAAACCCTAAACATCCAAAAACCTAACCCTAGGAGATGAAACGTCAAAATATGGGCCTCGTCGGGATAAATTGGTACATCAATTTCTTGGGGTCGTAACTTTGGCATACTATCTCCGTTTGACGCATATGATACATCGTTAGAAAGATATATCTGAGGACTACAACTGCTAACAATGAATATCATGGTCTGGAATGGACTAATATTCACCAACCGATTGATGCCCAAAAAATAAGAAAAATGTCTAGAAGAATCTAAATATTAGGAGGAAAAAACACAAATGTCTAGTTATGTGTGCAAATCATGTCGTGAAAGAGGGATATGTTGCTTCATTACTAGGTGTTAATATCAAGGTTCATTTTAGAGTTGAAATATCAAGGAATAAGACAAATGTCTAGAAGAATCTAGATATTAGGAGGAAAAAACACAAATGTCTTGTTCATGTTGTGAAAGAGGGATATGTTGCTTCATTACTAGGTGTTAATATCAAGGGTTCATTAATGTTTAAAATGTTGTTTTATGGCAAGGTGTTAATATGAGGAATTTATTAATGGCTAAAATAAGGTGTTACATATTTAAAATAATAATGTTTTAGAAGCTAGGGTCAAATCTCGCTAGAGTGATTGGTTCTGATGGGCCTCGTTCAGTAAGTTGATCCAGGTTCGAAACTCAGATAGCTTGGAGGAGACACCTAAAATCCAACCATGCTAAGGGTTGGTGTGGTCCAGGACAGGTGCGATCCCCGTGTGATTTTTATGGCTCAGAGACCCTTGGGTCGTGGTTTCTTACACCCAAGGAAGCAACATAAGAAAAGGTTAGATGCGTAAGAATAGAAAGTACAAAAAAGGAAGCAACATAAGGAAACCATAGAAAAGTTGTGAAGAATGTAGGAATTGAAGTAAAAGAAGGAAGTCGAAGAGAGGAATGAAATTTATTGAGATATCTAAGGGAATTATAAAGAAGGGATACGTTGGAAAAAGACCGAAATTGAAGTCATGGAGGAAGGCTAAAGACGAGGAAGAAATCAATATAGAAAGAGTTTAAGCAATAACACTATGTAGTTGCAAAACCCGAGTATAGAGAGGACCTTGAAAACAATTTTGGAGCTAGTGAGGATGTTGGAAGAGTGGTAGTGTTGGTGTTTCATATTCATTTGGTGGAGGAAACATTGATCGTGAATAAGGAAGAGTTTGAATATGATAGGGCCAATGTAAAAGAGGCATGACCAATGGTTCAATGCCTATGGGAATTGTTAATTTTACATAATTGATTTTGTTGATATAAGTGCAATTAAAAAATATGAAGAGGATGTATGTGTCGAAGGAAGGACAAAGTTGACTAATGAAGAGGTTACATATGAAGAGAATGTGGTAGAATGCCACCAAAATATGTGAAAGCATTTGTAGATTGGTGACATTCTATACACATGATTCCTATACAACTAAGTGAAGATAGTGGAACAAATTTTGAGTGCATGGAAGATCTAAGGGAAATATTCTCTCAAAGAATATGCTATTGACAAAGTTACAACAAAGGTGAAGAAAGTACTCTTATACACCTATTACACTAAAAAACAAAGGTGTGAAAGGAAGGGGAATTTAAAGAAATTGCAGTTGAGAAAGAAAGTGAGACTACCTCAGTAATTAAAGATGATGTAAATTGTGATATTGGAGAGGTGAAGGAAGAAAATGCACAGAGAGAAAAGGTGTCAGTGGAAACCATGTCTTTAAAGAGATGATTTTGTGGGAGTATATGTAGATAATTTTGATAAAGTCGAAGGCATAAACAATCATACTTAGAATTTTGTTGGAATCCTTGGAGGTGTTGAAGAAGATGAATAAATTTCAATAGGAACCATTGAGAATGTAGAAAAATGTACAATTTTTTTTAGTGACATGAGGATGAAAACGAAATTCAAATCATAAAGATAATAAAAATTTAGGATGATATTGTAGATATAATCATGGAAACTGGTGCAGACCCCTTTCCCTGGGAGAGATCCACACAAAATCGATCTCCTCTCGGTGATAAGCTGGAGTAGCTCAGCAGGTCCTTGCTGGAACCCCAATGATCCACAGGTCCTTCAGAAACCCCACCTGTGCGAACATGCACAAGGTGCGATCTTCAAATCCTTCAAGCGACCATGGTGCTATGACCAAGGCCTACACCCAAAGGGTTCTCACGTATCGGCGATGTGGAGGTGTTGAGTCCTTGTCACTCCAACTCCAGTTGTCGAAATTCCGGTGGAGCCTAACCCATGTTATCTCCTCCCTTGAGTCCCCTCCATAAGACTCTATCCCATGACCTGGGGAAAATCCCTTCGGTGCTTCGGGTTTCATGCTTTTGGAAATCATGATGCAGTCTCCAACTCCCTCTCCTTGAGATTCCCGAAACCCTGAATCTAGATTCTTATACAGGTCAGATCCAACGACCCTCCTTTCTCGTCGATTCAACGGTCATGATTGCTTCGCGGTTTCACGAGTCGAGACTTCACTTTTCACGACTCCTTCTTCCTTGGACTCCCGGTTCATGAAACATCGAAATCCCTCTTTGAGAAATCAACAGTCCAGATTCCTCTTGAACCAACGACCATGATCCAAATAGATCGACGGTTCACAATATTTCGGAGCTTTCTTCGAGCCCTGGCCACTAGCCAAGTGTCCTCTTGATGGACGACAATGATGATGTCGGCTCAACCAATGACCTATATTTAAACCCATATTTCGCGTTTCGGGGAAATGGAGTGCAATCTCCTCCCTTGTCTTTTGAATCTTCGACTCTCGAAATCCGGTGACTCTGAATCTACGGTTTAGATCCTCTCTGGATCGATGGCTCCTATTCCTCCTCAGCTTCAGCCATCGAGTGAGCATCCTTCTTTATCCTCCTCATAGTTTTGTTTGATCTGATGGTTCATGGAAAGTCGAAACTTTTGCGCTCATATCCGATGGTTCAGATCCGTTCTTCCCTGATGCACTCTCCTGTGCCCCTAGACGTAGATTCAACTCTCCAGATCTCATTCTTCTACAGTTGATCCATGGCTGCTAACGATCCTCCTCCTGAGCTTTACTTTATTCCCAGACTTAGGAGATTTTCAGAGTTTCAAAGGTCTCGGCCTTGGACTCTTCCTCTTGCGAGCCCTGATGGTTTTGGATCTCGCCTGCATTTTGGAAATGCTATCTCTTCTAATATTTGGTGGTGAATCTCAACCTCGGCCCTTCTCACAATTACATTCCATGTGCAAATTCATGCTACTCCTCCTGAGCTTCGGGACTTGAAATAAGCCCACTCTTGCACCTTCCCTATGCTATCTCTTCCGAGCTTTGTTCTCTCTCAGTATCTAAGGGACTCGACCCTTCTACATCTTCTTCAGAAGGCTCCTGGTGATCCTCTTGGCATACTTCTGCTCAAGCACCCCTTGTTGAGCCAACAAAGTGTTCAACAACTCTATAAATGTTTATCCTTGACACTTCTTCTCTCTGAACTCGAAATAGAGTTCCTTTTGTGTAGTCTTTGAACACGCTTGATTCCCTCTTGGTAGAGCTTCACATAATTCATAGTGATTATGTCTTCTCTCTGTGCCCTCCTCTGCATAGTCTCACCTCCAAGGTGTTCATTAACCTTGAGGCTTCTCCCTGAGTCTAAGACTTCCTCTGGTGCACCCTCTTGGCATGACTTTGTCCAAATTCCCCAGAATTCAGAAGTGCACTCTTCTACACTGGCTTACAGAACCTGTAGTATTCTGTCATGCAACCTCTTCCATGAAGCCTCAAAGAACCAGACTGAAAATCAACAAACTCGACAGATAGATAAAGAAATTTATCTATCACCTGTAGATGGAACCTAACACACATCTACAACATAAAATAACATACACAGACAACATTCAATTGCATAAACACACAAAGACTCATGTGGAGAAAAAAAATTCTCTTTGTATTAATTTGAATGCCTGATTACAATGTGTTCGAGCTCGGACTGCAGCAGAGTCTCGGCTCTCTCTTCTTCCTATCCTCTATTCTAATTCTCGCAGAACTCTCTCAAAAATAAAACGCTAAGATCTTTTTACAAAGAGGGGCTTTTGGAGCTCTTCCCTCCAACTCACCAACTCTCATAAATTACATTTAATGGGCCATCTAATCCGAATTGGAGTTAGATCCCCTCCTACCTATCAGCCATTAAAGCGACATCAACTACAACATGCTCAAAGGCATGGCTTCATCTCTACCAGCCTTACAAACATTTAATACATTTTCAAATTTGAAAATGAGAGGGTTGCGCTTCTCTCCTCCATTGAAAATGCACTTTGATGTGTTGTCTATCTGGTGCATTGCTGGATTGGAGCGATGCTCCTGCATCATACTCAACTACTGCAAAAAATTCATGAGCTCCTTCTCATGAGCTTCCTAGGTCTATTGTTGAAATCCACCAGGGTCCCAAATAGTTCTCTGGAGCTATCCATCTGCTCCACCACCTCGTTGTTGCTGCATCTTCCCTGTTGCTATTGCAGGCTCTCTTCTATTCATCCCCTTTTTGACAGATTCTGTTGTTGACCCCAACATCAGCCTTCTGATTCCTTCAATTAACTCGTCCAGCTACTCCAGTGGCTGGTTCTCTTTATGCAGTCTCCTCAACTGCACTTATTCCCTACAAATGGTTAGATCAATTAGACCTCCCATGCTATCTTCTTCATCTCTTGTGGCCTTGACTTTCCACTTTGCTGCAGACTCCAACTCTGCAGTCTCATCACCGAGCTGCTACTGCTCATCTTCCCCTTCTGATAGCTTTACTTCTTCCATTTCTTTTGTTGGTTCATCTCCATCTTCCTCCAGCTGCTCCCCAGACTGGAATTCTACTTCATCTTCTGCTACAAGCCTCGGCATTGCAGTCATCATCATCATCTGTCCAGTTCCTTGGCTAAAATATTTGAGCAACTCCTCTGAATTCTCTTCTCCAAAATTATGCATGATTGTCTACTCATGGAAGTCATTTACTGGTCCTGGATTGTTCATCCAATCCTCCAGCATCTCTAACTCCTTTTCCCAGGGAGTGAGAATCTTATCTGCATGCTCTTCTTCTGATGTTGCCTCTACAACACAAGCTCTCGCCTCAACTAGGCTTAGTGGAAGGAATACCTCAATTCCTCCAATGATCAGAAGAATCCTCTAATCCTTCTTTGTCATCTCCTCTCTCTAACCTGAACTCATCCCTGGGTTCATGAGACTTTCAGACAGTCTCATCTGCTCTCCCTTGCCCACCTAGCAATATGGGATTTCCTCTCTGCCCTCCTAGCATCTTATGAGATTCTTTGATCTCATCTCATTGCCCACATGGCAATCTAAACTTTCCTCTTCAATGCTCACCTGGCAGTCTATGAGATTGACCGATCTCATCTTGTCCTCATCCTCACTGAGATTTCTCCCAGCTTTTGGCTCACAGATGTGAACCACTTCCTCTTCATCTTTGAGGCTTTCAGCATACCTCAACCACATTTTCAATAGTCTTTGTTGTCTTTTGGTCATCAATTCCTTGATTGGCCACTTCACCTTCCTCCTCAAAGGCCATTCATACACCTAATGTGTCTTTGTGTTTTGTTGCACCCGTAGTGAAAGCTCTTCCATCCTCACCCTCACCTCAACGAGTTCTTTATCCATCTCAACTTTCCCCTGCTATTGATGGTTCTTCTTTCCACCGCATCCATGGCCTTAAGTATCCATATTCACCTTCAATCTGCCCTCCTGGAAAATCTGTTGTTGTTACTCTATAATTGAGAGTGTTTCCAACATTTCCTATAGTTGACCTGACTGCTTCATTTGTTGTACTCCCTACGACAATCATCACAGAGCATCGCCACTCTATCTTCCTTCACCTACTGCAAACAGATGAAATCAAATTCTGATAGCACCTGATGATATCAAAATTTCTCATTTTCTTCTGCCTCCCTCTACCTGCAGTATACAGACAAAAAGTGGCTCTGATACCACTTTGGTGTAGACCCCTTTCCCTGGCAGAGATCCGTGCAGGATCGATCTCCTCTCGGTGCTAAGCTGGAGAAACTTAGCGGGTCCTTGCTGGAACCCCAATGATCTATAGGTCCTTTAGAAACCCCACCTATGCGAACATGCACAAGGTGCGAGCTTCAGCTCCTCCAAGCGACCACGACGCTATGACCAAGGCCTACACCCAAAGGGTGCTTATCGTAAATCGTGTATCGTTGATGTGGAGGGGTTGAGTCCTTGTCACTTCAACTCCCGGTTGTGGAAATTTCGATGGAGCCTAACCCATGTTATCTCCTCCCTTGAGTCCCCTCCATAAGACTTTGTCCCTTGACCTAGGGCCAATCGCTTCAGCGCTTCTGGTTTCGTGATTCGAGAAATCGTGATGCATTCTCAACTCCCTCTCCTTGAGATTCCTGAAACCTTGAATCTCGATTCTTATACAGGTCGGATCCAACGACCCTCCTTTCTCCTCACTTCAACAGTCACGATTGCTTCGTAGTTTCACGAGTCGGGACTTCACATCTCACGACTTCTTCTTCCTTGGACTCCCAGTTCATGAAACACCAAAATCCCTCTTTGAGAAATCAACGGTCCATATTCCTCTTGAACCAATGACCACGATCCAACTGGATCGACGATTCACAATCTTTCAGAGATTTCTCCGAGCCCTGACCTCTCACCACATGTCCTCCCAATGGATGACCACGATGATGTCGACTCGATCAATGGCCTAGATTTAAACCCAGATTTCGTGTTTCGGGGAAATGGAGAGCAGTCTCCTCCCTTGGCTTTCGAATCCCCGACTCCCAAAATTCAGTGACTTCGAATCTACGGTTCAGATCCTCCTTGGATCTATGGCTCCTATTCCTCCTCAGCTTCAATCACTGAGTGAGCCTCCTCCTTTATCCTCCTCACAGTTTTGTCTGATCCGACAATTCATGGCAAGTCAGAACTTCTACGCTTAGATCTAACGATTCATATCCGTTCTTCCCTGATGCACTCTCCTGTGCACCTTGATGTAGATTCAAATGTCCAGATCTCGTTCTTCCACAGCTGATCTACGACTGTCGACACTCCTCCTCCTGAGCTTTGATTTCTTCCCAGACTTAGGATATTTTCATAGTTTCTAAGGCCTCGGCCTTCGACTCTTCCTTTTGTGAGCCCTGATGGTTTTGGATCTCACCTGTGTTTTGGAAATGCTATCTCTTCTGAGATTTGGTGGTGAATCTCAACCTCGGCCCTTCTCACAATTTCACTCCATGTGTGACTTCATGTTACTCCTCTTGAGCTTCGAGACTTGAAATAACCCCACTCTTTCACCTTACCTATGCTATCTCTTCTGAGCTTTGTTCTGGCTTAGTATCTAAGGGACTCGACCTTTCTACATCCTCTTCAGAAAGCTCCTAGTGCTCCTCTTGGAACACTTCTGCTCAAGCACCCCTTGCTGAGCCAACATAGTGTTCAAAAACTCTGTAAGTGTCTCTCCTCGACACTTCTTCTCTCTAAACTTAAAATAGAGTTCGTTCTATGCACTCTTTGCACACGCTCAATGCCCTCCTGGTAGAGGTTCACAGAATTCACAATGATTATGTGTTCTCTCTGTGCCCTCCTCTGCATAGTCTCACCTCCAAGGTGTTCAGTAACCTTGAGGCTTCTCCCTGAGTCTAAGACTTCCTCTGGTGCACCCTCTTGGCATGACTTTGTCCAAATTCCACAGAATTCATAAGTGCACTCTTCTACACTGGGTTACAGAACCCGCACTATTTTGTCATGCAACCTCTTGCATGAAGCCTCAAAGAACTAGACTGAAAATCAACAAACTCGACAGATAGATAAAGAAATCTATCTATCACCTGTAGATGGAACCTAACACACATCTACAGCATAAAATAACACACACAGACAACATTCAAGTGCATAAACACACAAAGACTCATGTGTAGAAAAAAACTTCTCTTTATATTAATTTGAATGCCTTATTACAATGTGTTCGAGCTCGGACTGCAACAGAGTCTCGGCTCTCTCCTCTTCCTATCCTCTGTTCTAACTCTCGCAGAACTCTCTCAAAAATAAGATGCTAAGATCTTTTTACAAAGAGGGTATTCTCGAGATCTTCCCTCCAACTCACCAACTCTGATAAATTACATTGAATTACATTGAATGGGCCATCTAATCCGAATTGGAGTTAGATCCTCTCCTACCTGTCAGCCATTAAAGCGACATCGACTACAGCATGCTCGAAGGCATGGATTCGTCTCTCCCAGCCTTACAAACATTTAATACATTTTCAAATTTGAAAATGAGAGGGTTGCGCCTCTCTCCTCCATTGAATGCGCACTTTGATGTGTTGTCTAGCTGGTGGGTTGCTAGATTGGAGTGATGCTCCTGCATCAGAAACACAATGTTATCTTAATTTCAATATCATATAAATAGATGAAGTGAAGAGAGGCATCATTTATATAACTTATTGAATTATAATTTTAATGAAGTAAACATAGAGTTGATCCCCACCAATGCAAGTCAAAGAGATGTGAGATTTTATTTTAATTTGGAAATTTTAAACCATTTTTCCTTCATTTATAGAATCCCTCGGAGAGAAAAATATTTAATGGGATAAGTGGACTTGAGAGGGATTTGAATTTAGGACTACATAGATATCAAATTTGATTGTGCCTAATTTTGACATAGTGTTTGGAGGAAGTTATGATATTGTTGGTGTAGCCATTGTTACAAAAGGTATCAGGCTAAGTTGAAAAGAAAAATGTAGAAGGAAAGTGTCTGGAATATTTTTACAATAAAATATGGGGCATGGTTTGACCAATGGATGAAGATGAAAAAATCATAATGGAAGTATTTTAGGTTTAAGTGAGGTCAATACTTGAATTATTTCCAACAAGGGGAATTTGATAAGGGGCATCAACAATATATATCAAAATCAAATGAAAAAATTCAAAGTCCTAGTATTGGGTAGAGCCCTTTCATTTGAAGATTCTTATGGACCAAATATCCAAAAAAACATAAAAAAGGCCCAATCTAGTATTATCATGCCTCAATCAAGTGAAGAGTGAATAAATAAGAAGCCTCTTTAAGGAGGAAACCTACTTTGACAATATAATAAATGCACAAGATAAGATGATAATTCAAATGAGCCTCCTTGACGTATATATAGGAGACAAAGAGGGATAGAAATATATAATAATAATCTGGCATAACTATGATTAATGTAATGATAATGAATGAGGGTTATGATTAGGGTAATAACATGTCCCTCCCCTTGAAACCAACATTTCCCTCAATTTTGATCAACTTTGGATGATTTTGTAAGAAAAACATATCTTCCCAGGTCACATCCTCTATTGGTAGTTTCTTC
Organism: Picea mariana; assembly: GCA_032191745.1. Taxonomy (NCBI): domain Eukaryota; kingdom Viridiplantae; phylum Streptophyta; class Pinopsida; order Pinales; family Pinaceae; genus Picea; species Picea mariana. The sequence continues at coordinate 30,577 of JASDQU010307771.1, forward strand.
CACTTGATGAGGTACTTAGTAATTTATTGCTTCTATAGTTTATTGATCTATGTTTTAATCATTGTTTCAAGTTTTGGTAATATTTTTCCCTCTTCATCAAGTTATGGAAAAATGGCTTGAATAGGGATCTTGTCATTGATAATTACCTTTGTCACTTCCCAAATTGTACATGATGATGAAATCTTTAATTTGCAAGGTGCAATCCAAGGGAAACCTCTAGGAAGGTCACCATTGTCACCTCAACAACCTATCCTATGTTTCTTTAGGCCAAATCTCCTCCGACTCAAGGGGGGTATTCCCTATTATGATTACTGAGACCAAGCAATGAAGCACAAGGTGACGTTGAGAGTAGCCTTAGTAAAACAAGGTTTGGAGTTTTTAGGGTTTTTAGAATAAGTGATGGAAGGACATCAAGAGATAAGTGCCAAGTCCAACTAGGGCGATGGATTCAAAGTGAATCAAATGGTAAACGAGGTCAAGGAGAAACCTTATGGGGAGTTGGCTTGTTTTCTTAAAGGATTAGGGTTTGAGATTAGCACCATAAGGTTGAAGTAATCCCACCCAATCAATATTAACAATGGATTCAATCTCTACAAGAAGGATTTCCTCATGGGAATATCCTTCACCATTCAAAATCAACTATGACTTGATGAAAATACTTAATACTTCAACTAAGGAACCATAAGTAAAAACATAACATGGTATCAAATACTCACCAAACCAACAAGGAAGAATGAGGAAAAAACCTAAGATTCTTCGTCCATGTGATAAATTTATCCCTCTATGGATCAATCTTGAAGGATTAGTATAAAACTTGAAGAGATTGCATCGTTAATCTTCATGCAACAAAATAAAAACAAGTAGGAAAAGCTTCAATAGTTGACAACATTCATCCACAAAGAAAGAACTCTTAACACCATAAATGCTTCAAAAAAGATATATCGATTAAGCTCCAAAAGAGAGAGCTCCAAATTAACCAACCATGCATCTCTTTATATAGAAGGGAAGCAAAGAGTACTAGAAATAGGTTGGAATTTTTTGCAGCCAGGAGGTTGAACTACTCAAGAGCCCATATGGCCATAGTATTTACAACAAATCGAGGAAGCATCCAGAGGATTCGCCACCTTCTTTGAAAATTATGTGTTTCTCTTTGGTATTATGTATCTTTCTTGTTTATCAAAAACTTATCTTCTGAATGGCTATGAACTCATGGATGATTTTGTTCAGGTTTTGAAGATTAATATTGCAAACTTGCTCCCAATGTTTTCTTTGTGACTTTCTTTGCGTATTATGTCAAACCATGACTTAGTGAAATACTTGTTATTCTCTATGTTATATTAACTGAGGATTGTTTTCCTTAAATGATTTACAACGAACTTAGCATACATGGCTTCTTGTTAGTAATAAATAATCTTCTAATCTAAAATCAATATTGTGCAAGGGTTTAGGGTTATAGTTGAACTGTTGGATTTGGGTGAAGATTGTCAATATGTTTTCATGTGTTCTATTAGACTCATCTAAATACTCAATACATTTTATTTATTATATGAAATAATAAGTACTTCCACCCTTATTATTGTTTATGATATCTTTTGTTCCTTAGTGCTAAGGATTGCCTTGTCATTCCCTTTGGTACTTGAGACATATATTTTGCATCTTTCATTAAACATTTTTTTATGTATCTACAATGTGGGATAAAGGTGCCCAATGAAAAGGCCCTGGTGTTAACACATAAACTTGATCATGTAAAGGAGGATTTATTGTTTTCAGAGTCTACATTTAACCATATATCCCAGTATTATGTCATATTATCAACTAACATCCTCCTCGGAGTATGCGAGCTATATTTGAGTTGGTGTTGGAAACTAGTTAAGGAAGAGGGTTGTAGGTTGGATAGGTTGCAAGCATCCTAGTGCAAATTCAAAATTACCAACATCAACCTCATAGCCATTAGGTACTCCATGAGATTTTTTTTCTTGTTTGGAGATCAGGAAGGGTTTGTCTACTTGATTTTCCTTTGGCGCTATGAACTAGCTCAGGCACTGCGAATTTAGACAGGTGCTATGAAATGTGCTACAGAATGTGCTACGAAAACTCTGTTCTAGACTGTTGAACTAGTATTTTTGACCAGTTGACTTCTAGGAGGATTTTCGAGTGAACCAGGACAAATTTTAAAAATCGAAAGGAGGTTATTGTCAAGAACGGACCCAAGAAAATTAAACTATTTCATTTTTCACACAGGTGTCATAGATTGGGAGATTCAAAAGAATCTTTGAGCCCTATTTTTTCAGTTTTCATGATTTCCTGTTTGAGATATATTTTTACAACACGTATTTCAGCCAGTTCGAGATGAATTTAAAGAAACCAAGAGAGGTTTTTCTTCAGAACGAGCTTATATACAAAAAAAGGTCTTATATTTTACATAGATGTTATAGTTTGATAATTACAAGTGGCATTTTGAAGCCTAGTTTTTAGAATTTTGCCTCCTGAAAAGCAGGAAGTCAGTTAAAACGTGTCATTTTTTGTTTGTAGTTGTTTCTATTTTGGGAAAGGGGTTGAAGTTTGAATTGGTGAGTTGGAAAGGACCTATATTGATGTATATTCATTTTAAAAGAGGAGAGGAGGGTTGTATTCATGATCCAAGAGAGGCTAGAGAGAGTAGGAGCAGGTAGTTTCCCTGTGTGTGTTCATTTGTAATCCCGAGGGCATTTTATGATTGTAATCATTACTGTTATTGAAGACTCATGAGAGATGTGATTTTCATATTGTAATTCTTGTGTTTTAGATATCTTCTTATTTGAATATATTTCATATTTGAGGATCAAAGGTTGCCAATGATTTATGGATCCCTAAGCAGCAGAGGATATGTTGTAATTTTTCCCATTAGTCATTGTTTTATTCAAGTATTTGTTGATTTATTAAAATGAGAGGATCTTTGTTTAGTGAACATTATATCTTATTTTTTCCTTCTTCATTCTTTCATCTATCAGCATATAATCTTGTTTTATGTTGAGAAACTTTAGTGCCTTTGATGAGTAGAATGTTTATGACTCCATTGCACATTGGTGTAGCCTACTGATCTGTAGTTTGTTGCCCTCTCCCTTTATTTCTCCATCTTGTTGATCCACCTATTCAAACCAAAAATTACCATTACAAACCTATTTGATGGGTACTAGGCTTATCCTCTAGCAGTCTGAGGGTGACTCTCAGTGCTAACATTCTTGGCATCGTTTCCGGGGACGAAGTTGAAGATCTTCCCTGGGTTGTACGACAAAGATTACAGCCAGTTTTTGATGGTGAAAAAGGATTGGAGACAAAAAAGACTGCATCTTTCACTTGGTGATTCCACTCCATGAAGAACCAAGATGTCAAAGTCTATGGAGGCTATCTTGGCAAGGATATTTTCTCCTCTAAACTTTTCATCCATCTATGGTTTTCCAAATCCAGTGCCTCATTTATCAGAATGGGGAGATTTACTACCTATCTTTAGAGAAGAAAAGGATGATGATCTTGTTTAGTATATCATTGATTTGCATCAATGCATGGAGCATTTGAAATTGCTTCAGGAGGATGTCTTAATGAAAATGTTTATGTTCTCCCTGAAGGATGATGCCAGAGACTGGTACTTTTCTCTCCCTACTGCAAGCATAGACACCTTGAGACAATTCCATGTTGCTTTCAATTTGCACTATAAAAGGTATTACTCCTCTGATTTTCTTTTTCATGATTGTTGTGAGGAATATGAGAAAAGTGTTCAAGCTGCATTAAGTTGCTCTCCTCACTGTGAAGTTGAAGAAGATAACCTAGTCAAGGAATTCGATGAAGGATCAACGTTTTCTTCTTCTTGTTCCTTTGTACTGGATGCAGATTTAAATGATAGTTCTGATCATAAAAATATAGTAGACATTTCTCCTTACTATGAAGCTGAGATAAATGATAAGTTAGTTAAAAAACTAGGGAAGTTTCCTCTTTCTTTTTTCCTATATTTTCATAATTGAAGGTAAATTTTGTTTGTTGCTCTTATGAAGAAAATGTAGAGGATATTAATGTTCTTGAAACATATGTCTTTAGCAGACCTACTTATGATGAAGAAGTTGTTTCAAATACTAACCATGAGCAGCCTTGTTTTGATAAAAACCATGTGTATGAGCAACAAACTGTTCTTATATTACATGCAGAAATGATTAGCAGTCATCCCACAGGTGGTTCTGAAGATGAGGAGAAACCATTAAACCAACAAATGATTTCATCAGTCCTTTATCCACTTGTACACGCTGATAACATCAAACAACATGTGAGCAATGATGAAATAAAGGAGGTAACTTTTTACCTGTTTAGTATGACTTGCCAGCAGTTTCATGACCCTGTCAATGGATACATGGAGTTGCACTTTTCAAATGCTTTGGTGCCTGCAAATTTTATCATTTTGTCAGCAGTTGGAGGTTATATTGGTGATCCTAAGAATGTATTTAGTTAGTTGTCACACTTTTCTTTCTTCTTATGGATCAATTGTAGTGAAGAGAAAAATTATTTACCAAACAGTTTGAGTGGCTATGGTGGAAGTTTGTTTTCACCTAAGAAAATTGTAAAATTCAGTTAGAGTAGGGTCATGTATATAAATAAGCTCATGTTCAGGCATTTCAGTTTTCAATTTTCTTTAGGTATTTGAATAAGACTCCACCAGTCCAATGGATAAGGCACTAGAACTGCATGATTCTTGGATCCTCATAGGGAGGTCTCCATCCCCTGTGGAGCCAGATGTTAACACATAATATTGATCATGTAAAGAAGGATTTATGGTTTTTAGAGCCTACATTTAACCACATCTATAGGTATTATGTCATACCATCAAATAACAACCTACTCAGAGTGTGCAAGTTATTTTTGAGTTGGCGCTGTGAACTGGCACTGTGAATTAGTTAAGGAAGAGGGTTGGAGGTTAGGTAGCTTGCAAACATCTAGTCACCCTCAGACTGCTAGAGGATAAGCCCAATACCCATCAAATATGTTTGTAATGGTAATTTTTGGTTTGAATAGGTGGATCATCAAGATGGAGAAAGGAAGGGAGAGGGAAACAAACTAAATATCAGTAGGCTACACCAATGTGCAATGGAGTCATAAACATTCTACTCATCGAAGGCACTAAATATGCTCAACAGAAAACAAGATTATATGCTAATATATGGAAGAATGAAGAAGGAAAACATAAGATAGAATGTTCACTAAACAAATATCCTCTCAGTTTAATAAATCAACAAATACTTGAATTAAACAATGACTCATGGGCAAAATTACAACAGATCCTTTGTTGCTTAGGGATCCATAAATCATTGGCAGCCTTTGATCCTCAAATATGAAATATATTAAAATAAGAAGATATATAAAACACAAGAATTAAAATCTGAAAATAAAATCTCTCATGATTCTTCAATAACAATAATGATTACAATCATAAAATGCCCTCGGGCTTACAAATGAACACACACAAGGAAACTACCTGCTCCTACTCTCTCTAGCCTCTCTTGGCTCATGAATCCAACCCTCATCTCCTATTGTACAATGAATATATATAAATATAGGTCCTTTCCATCTCACCAATTCTAACTCCAACCCCTTTCCCAAAATATAAACAACTACAAATAGAAAATGACATGTTTTAACTGACTTCCTGCTTTTCAGGAGGCGAAATTCTGAAAACTAGGCTTCAAAATGCCACTTGTAGTTCTCAACCTATAACAACTGTGTAAAATATGAGAGATGTGTTTGTATATAAGATCTTTCTAAAGAATAACCTCTCTTGGTTTCTTGAAATGCATCTCCAACTGACCGGAATACGTGTCGAAAAAACATGTCTCAAACAAGAAATCATGAAAACTGGAAAAATAGGGCTCAAAGATTCTTTCGAATATCCCAATACGTGACACCTATATGAAAAATGAAAGAGGTTAATTTTCTTGGGTCCATGCTTGACAATAACCTCCTTTGTATTTTTAAAATTTGTCTTGGTTCACCTGGAAATCCTCCTGGAAGTCAACTAGTCAAAAATACCAGTTCACCAGTCTAGAACAGAGTTTCTACAACACATTCCGTAGTGAATTTTGTAGCACCTATCTAAATTCGTAGCGCCTCAGCCATTTCATAGAGGAAAAGGAAAATCAAGTAGCCAAACCCTTCCTGACCTCCAAACAAGAGAAAAAATCTTATGGAGTACCTGATGGCTATGAGGTTGATGCTGGTAATTTTGAATTTGCACTAGGATGCTTGCAACCTATCCAACCTACAACACTCTTCTTAACTAGTTTGCAGCGCCAAATCAACTTTAGCTTGCATACACTGAGGAGGATGTTAGTTGATAGTGTTGGTCCCTTTGTTTTTGTATTGGAAGCTGCGCAAGAAGGACTACATTTTCAGTTTTGGTTTAACACGAGTTGTGCAAGCTACAGAAGAAGCTGGACAACGCATCGTGAGTTGATGTGTTTAAACCCCTTAATTCTGCAAAATGTGCGAGCAACCATTTTGTTAGAATTATGCATATGATAAACAAAATTTCCAAACCATGCCACATGTCTCTTTCCTTTTTTTTTGTTCATGGAGATCATATCCCCATTCTCTGAAAATAACAGTGTCATGTTATCCTTGGCTGACATAGAATTTCATCATGTGTAGGCGCTTCCTTCAAATCACCTTCCCACGTGACCACGACTAGAAACCGCGGTTAAATCCTTCCTTAGCACTTTTCTATCTCGAAGACAACCAATTAGGCCCTTAGCCCTCCTTCCCTCATCTCTCAATCTACATATGACCATGACCATGACCCTATGCTTAGCTGAAAAAGATCTTTTCCAGAGCTTCGGGACTTCAAACTTCCAGCCAGGACCAGATCAACGGTCCTTGTCCTCTTTCACGATCAACGATCGAGATCCACTTCGAGACTCCACGCTTTGGGAGTCTCAACTTCCTCGCTTGCCTCCTCCCATAACGCATTTTACCCAGAGTTCATGATCTGCCAATGTGTGTCCTCCCACAGATCAACGACTGTGAATCGCTTCGGCTCTTTGGGCTTTGGAAGTTTCAAACTTTCCTCTTACACTCTCTCCTGGAGTGCTTTCACCCGAATTCAATGATCCTTCGACGCATGTCTTCTGGAATCAATGGTTGATATGTACTTCGGCCTTTGGGAATTTTTGACCCAACGAAACCTGTCACATATTTCCCCTCTAGAGTGCCCAGTCTATGAACTGGACAATATTTCGCCACGTGGAAAAATACTGGAAGCGGACAAGTGGGCCAATCAGGCGGGTGCCACGTGTCACGTTCTAACTGACTTTTCAACACTCCAAATGCTCAAAACTTACTGACATGTGGCACACATCCCATGTGTCCATGTCATCCCAGGTGACACCCACAAGCCACGTCACTTTGGGAATTCCAGGGTCCACATCACCTCTAAGTGACGTCATCATGCCCTATCACTTCAGCTCTTCGGGCTTCGAAACTTTGGGAGTTTTCATACTAACACACTTCCAATTCTCCCGAACTCCAAGTTCCCGTACTGGCCAATCTATTTCCATGTGTCCTCCTGGATCAGACGACTAAGATTCACTTCGGGTCTTCACCTGGAATCCATGGATCTTCACCACGTGTCCTCCTTCATATGACGGACATGTTTTACTTTGGGTCTTCGGATTTCGGAAATCTCAAATTCCAAAACTTATCCAGCCCCATTGGCTTTTATCCGAAGCCCTGGATTTGGTGACACGTGGCTCTCGGTAGATCAATGGCTGAGATCCCTTCGGGTCTTCGAGTTTCGGAAATCTCAAACTTCAAACCTCCTCGAAGTACATGGGATTATGTCGCATGAAATCTTGAATCGGGCGATTGAGGCCTACTTTGGGCCTTTACCCAAAATCCACAGATTTATGCCATGTCTCTTCTGGATCAGACGACCTCGATTCACCTCAGATGATCCGACGCTTGAGATTTACTCCGGATGATATGGTGACTGATATCTACTTCGGATGATCAGACGATCGATATTTACTCCGGCTATCCGAATCTTCGGGATTCGGGAGTTTCAAATCTCAACTGAAAACCTCTTGAATAAATTTTTCTGGAGTTACTGATCCACTGACACGTACCTCTTGGTGATCGACAGTCAGGATCTTCTTCAGCTATTTCACCTCCTCCTCATCCACAAACTTACGGATTTTTGGATCTCGCCCCACCTGTTTCTCTGATCCAACGATCCTGGATCTCTCCTGATCCTACAATGGTGATCGCTCCTAAATTTGAAGGGGACGGTCACGATCCTTCGAACCCCTTACAACAGGTCTCTGGTGATCTAATTCCTGCGTAAATTCTGCAACAACATTCCTCCTGAGCTTTTCAACTCCCTATTTAGAGTTCGATCTGTAACCATGAGACTCTGACCAACAGACCCAGCCCAAATCGGCCCGGTGTTTCAACCAGAAGCTCTGATACCAAACTGTAACATCCCCAGCTAGCCAGAGGCTAGGGTATGCTACCTGCAAGCCCGCCCTTGGACTTCTTTCTCTTACAAATACTTTTTAAAATATAAGGATGCATAAAAGAAAATATCTAACAACATGCACAACAATATCCAACAAGCATGCATAGTCTAAAAGATTCAATAAATGATAGTTAAATATACAACAGAAATACATTCATATACATGTAAATGATACCATAACAGAGAGCACTTATCTTTATGAAAGATGGCACCAACTAGCTGCAGACCAGGGATGTTCCACCTAATCGTAGACACTATTGTTCCAAATCTCAACAACAGTGTCATCCCTGAGCTAGGGATATGAATCCACAAGGACAGTTCCAGAGTGTTACTTGGCTTCCCAAACCAGTCAGCACTCAAGCTCTCACGGGATTTCCCAACTCCCACAACAATCCAAGTACCTAGCTCTCTTCTACCCATCTTTCACCACCCAAGAGAACGGACCTCCACCCTTCTCTACCACATAGTCTCTCAGGCAGTCCTTCTCCTTATTCCAGGGCCTCCAGCGCAACTAGTCCAAAATCTCAATGCTCAAACTCTCAGGACTCGCAGCTGTGAACAACGCTATACACAGGCCAATGCATTTCAAACATGTAGGCCTTAGGTCATGGCTGGATCACACCAACGAACACTACAACCAATAGTACCATGGCTAATATTCGACAGTTCGGTTCCCTTTCCCAAGCTAAGATGTGGATGAGGATGGATCGATGAATGGGTAAGTGGGTGCATGAAAGTGTGTGAGAGGAGTGAATGGGTGTACAAGAAATCAGCGAACAAGCCATCAGTCGAACCCCCCATCAGACCAGAGGTGGGTTTAAGTAACTTTGTGGGGAAATCAAGAACCTCCTGGCCTTCCCCAAGAAGGTCACGTAACCAATCCCCTCCCTTAGACAAAAAGGGTAATTAACATGGGAATAAACACTTATCCCCTCAAGCCCCCTCTCTTGTGCAATCATAGCCCCCTATAACTCTAGTCCTTGTCCATATAGCAACCAACGATGTGTTTATTATTAATAATGATCAAAAAATTACATTTCTTAGGCATACTGGTCCTTTAATAACTGTTTGGGCACTCAGGCCTCTCATCATTGTAACAATACATTATTTAAAATGGGGGTTCAAAACCTAGGGTGTTACAAGAACTATCATAGGTGATAAAATAATTTATTTTGC
>JASDQU010307771.1:41238-54316 GCA_032191745.1 Picea mariana
GCGCCAAATCAACTTTAGCTTGCATACTCTAAGGAGGATGTTAGTTGATAGTGTTGGTCCCTTCATTTTTGGATTGGAAGCTGCACAAGAAGGACTACATTCCCAGTTTTGGTTTAACACGAGTTGTGCAAGCTATAGAAGAAGCTAGACAACGCATCATGAGTTGATGTGTTTAAACCCCTTAATTATGCAAAATGTGCAAGCAACCATTTTGTTAGAATTATGCATATGATAAACAAAATTTCCAAACCATGCCACATGTCTCTTTCCTTTTTTTTTTGTTCATGGAGATCATATCCCCATTCTCTGAAAATAATAGTGTCATGTTATCCTTGGCTGACATAGAATTTCATCATGTGCAGGCGCTTCCCTCAAATCACCTTCCCAAGTGACCACAACTAGAAACCGTGGTTAAATCCTTCCTTAGCACTTTTCTGTCTCGAAGACAACCAATTAGGCCCTTAGCCCTCCTTCCCTCATCTCTCAATATACATATGACCATGACCATGACCCTACACTTAGCTGAAAAAGAGCTTTTCCAGAGCTTCGGGACTTCAAACTTCCAGCCAGGACCAGATCAACGGTCCTCGTCCTCTTTCACAATCAACGATCGAGATCCACTTTGGGACTCCATGCTTCGGGAGTCTAAACTTCCTCGCTTGCCTCCTCCCAGAATGCATTTTACCCGGAGTTCATGATCTGCCAACGTGTGTCCTCCCACAGATCAGGGACTGTGAATCGCTTCGGCTCTTTGGGCTTTGGAAGTTTCAAACTTTCCTTTTACACTCTCTCCTGGAGTGCTTTCACCCGAAGTCAACGATCCTTTGACGCATGTCTTCTGGAATCAATGGTTGATATGTACTCTGGCCTTTGGGAGTTTCGACCCAACGAAACCTGTCACATCTTTCCCCTCTAGAGTGCCCAATCTATGGACTGGACGATATTTTGCCACGTGGAAAAATACTGGAAGAGGACAAGTGGGCCAATCAGGAGGGTGCCACGTGTCATGTTCTAACCGACTTTTCAACACTCCAAATGCTCAAAACTTACTAACATGTGGCACACATCCCATGTGTCCATGTCATCCCAGGTGACGCCCACAAGCCACGTCACTTCGGGAATTATAGGGTCCACATCACCTCTAAGTGACGTCATTGTGCCCTATCACTTCAGTTCTTCGGGCTTTGAAACTTCGGGAGTTTTCATACTAACACACTTCCAATTCTCCCGAACTCCGAGTTCCCATACTGGCCAATCTGTTGCCATGTGTCCTCCTGGATCGGATGACTAAGATTCACTTTGGGTCTTCACCTGGAATCCATGGATCTTCACCACGTGTCCTCCTTAATATGACGGCCATGTTTTACTTTGGGTCTTCGGATTTCGGAAATCTCAAATTCCAAAATTTATCCAGCCCCACTGGCTTTTATCCAAAGCCCTGGATTTGGTGATGCGTGGCTCTTGACCGATCAATGGCTAAGATCCCTTCAGTTCTTCGGGTCTTGGAAATCTCAAACTTCAAACCTCCTCAAAGTACATTGGATTATGTCACATGTCCTCTTGAATCGGACGGTTGAGGCTTACTTTGGGCCTTTACCCGAAATCCACAGATTTATGCCATGTCTCTTCTGGATCAGACGACCTCGATTCACCTCAGATGATCCGACACTTGAGATTTGCTCCGGATGATATGGCAACTGAGATCTACTTCGGATGATCGAATGATTGATATTTACTCTAACTATCTGAATCTTCGGGATTCAGGAGTTTCAAATCTCAACTGAAAACCTCTTGAATAAATTTTTCTAGAGTTACTGATCCGCTGACACGTACCTGTTGGTGATCGACGGTCAGGATCTGCTTCGGCTATTTCACCTCCTCCTCATCCACAAAATTACGGATTTGTGGATCTCACGCCACCTGTCTCTATGATCCAATGATCCTGGATCTCTCTTGATCCTACAGTGGCGATCGCTCCTGAATTTGAAGGGGACAGTCATGATCCTTCGAACCCATTACAACAGGTCTCTGGTGATCTAATTCCTGCGTAAATTCTGCAACAACATTCCTCCTGAGCTTTTCAACTCCCTATTTAGAGTTCGATCTGTAACCATGAGACTCTGACCAATAGACCCAGCCCAAATCAGCCTGGTGTTTCAACCAGAAGCTCTGATAACAAACTGTAACATCCCCAGCCAGCCAGAGGCTAGGGTATGCTACCTGCAAGCCTAACCTTGGACTTCTTTCTCTTACAGATACTTTTTAAAATATAAGGATGCATAAAATAAAATATCTAACAACATGCACAGCAATATCCAACAAGCATGCATAGTCTAAAAGATTCAATTAAACGATAGTTAAATATACAATATAAATACATTCATATACATGTAAATGATACCATAATAGAGAGCACTTATCTTTATGAAAGATGACACCAACTATCTGCAGACCAAGGACGTTCCACCTAATCATAGACGCTATTGTTCCAAATCTCAACAACAGTGTCACCCCCGAGCTAGGGATATGAATCCACAAGGACAATTCCAGAGTGTTACTTGGCTTCCCAAACTAGTCGGCACTCAAGCTCTCACAAGCTTTCCCAGCTCCCACAACAATCCAAGTACCTAGCTCTCTTCTACCCATCTTTCACCATCCAAGAGAACGCACCTCCACCCTTCTCTGCCACACAGTCTCTCAGGCAATCCTTCTCCTTATTCCAAGGCCTCCAGCGCAATTGGTCCAAAATCTCAATGCTCAAACTCTCAGGACTCGCAGCTATGAACAACGCTAGACACAGGCCAATGTATCTCAGACATGTAGGCCTTAGGTCATGGCTGGATCACACCAACGAACACTACAACCAACAATACCATGGATAATATTCAACAGTTCGGCTCCCTTTCCCAAGCTAAGACGTGGATGAGGATGGATCGATGAACGGGTAAGTGGGTGCATGAAAGTGTGTGAGAGGAATGAATGGGTGTATAGGAAATCAGCGAACAAGCCATCAGTCGAACCCCCCATCAGACTAGAGGTGGGTTTAAGTAACTTCGTGGGGAAATCAAGAACCTCCTGGCCTTCCCCAAGAAGGTCACGTAACCATCCCCTCCCTTAGACAAAAAGGGTAATTAACATGGGATTAAACACTTATCCCCTCAAGCCCCCTCTCTTGTGGAATCATAGCCCCCTATAACTATAGTCCTTGTCCATCTAGCAACCAACGATGTGTTTATTGTTAATAATGATCAAAAATTACATTTCTTGGGCATACTAGCCTTTTAATAATTGTTTGGGCACTCAGGCCTCTCAGCATTGTAACAATACATTATTTAAAATGGGGGTTCAAAACCTAGGGTGTTATAAGAACCATCATAGGTGATAAAATAATTTATTTTGCTTCTAAGATATCGAAGCACCAATTTCATTGCTTCCCAATGCTCTTTTCTTGGATTTTCCATGTATCGACTGACAACACCAAATGCATGTGAAATATCTAGTCTACTACTCATCATCGCATACATCAAACTTCCCACTACATTAGCATATGGTACACGAGACATATAATCCTTTTCTTCATCATTACTAGGGCATAAACCTAAAGAAAGATTGAAATGGGAAGCCAAAGGGATTTGTATGGGTTTCACATTATTCTTATCGAATCTCATAAGTATTCTCTCGACATACTTCTGTTGTGATAACCACAACTTACGATTTTTCCTGTCTCTGTGTATCTCCATGCCTAAGATTTGTTTTGTTGCTCCTAGATCCTTCATATCAAATGCCCTAGCCAGCTGAGCCTTTAACTTGTTGATTTTGACCATGCTTTTGCTTGCCACAAGCATATCATCAACACATAACACCAAAATAATGAACATGCCATTTTCCAACTTTTTAAAGTAAACACAATGATCATATTCACTTCTTGTAAAATTTAGGCTCACCATGAAGGAATCAAACTTCTTGTAACATTTCTTGGGAGATTGTCTAAGGCCATACAATGACTTCTTGAGTTTGCAAACAAACCTCTTATTGTGATCTTGAACAAACCCTTATGGTTGTTCCATATATATATCCTCATCTAAATATCCATGTAGAAACGATGTTTTAACATCTAGATGCTCTAACTCAAGATCAAGTAAAGAAACTAGTGCTAACAAAACACGAACTGAAACAAGCTTCACAACTGGTGAAAATATCTCATGAAAATCAATACCTTCCTTTTGAGAATACTCTTTTTCTACCAGTCTTGCTTTATGCCTTTCGACTTTATCATCGACACCCTTTTTTAGTTTGTAGACACACTTGTAGCTGACAACCTTCCTGTCCTTTGGAAGTTCTACAAGGTCCCATGTTTTATTCATCTCTAAGGAATCCATTTCTTATTTCATAGCTTTCTTCCATTGAGAACTTTCAGATAACTTAATTGCTTCCTGAAAACAACTAGGTTCTCCATCAATAGAAACCAAAGCCACAGATGAAACATAATTGTCATACATTGTAGGAGGATTCTTGACCTGTGAAGATCTCCTCAGAGATGGTTGAGGCACATCCTCAGTTTCCTAGATATTTTTTGCATCTTCATTCTCGTATTCTTCTTATGGAACTTCTTCATGCTCCTCCCTTTCCAAAGATGGTTGAGTTTCCAACTGAATTTGTTGAACTTGCAGTACCTGTTCTTCTCTCACTTCAACATCTACCAATTCTAATTTTAAGAGTGGGGATTCATCAAATACTAAATCTTTGCTTATGATGAGTTTGTGGGCAGTAGGATCCCATAGTCTGTACCCCTTAACTCCATCACCATAACCAACAAAGACATATTTCTTTGATCTAGGATCTAACTTAGAACGTTGATCTTTAGAAATAAGAGCATAAGCATCACAACCAAATATTCTCAGATCTAAAAAATCACACGAATGACCTGTCCATACCTCTTCTGGAATCTTACAGTTTATTGCAGTTGATGGTGACCGATTTATCAGATAGCATGTTGTAAGAACTGCTTCTGCTCATAATTCATGTTGCCTCTTGGCATTACTGAGCATGCTCCTTTCTCTCTCTAGAAGGGTCATATTCATGCGTTCAACAACACCATTCTGTTGAGGAGTATAAATCGTGATCTTATGTCTTTCTATCCCAACTTCCTTGCAATAGTTCTCGAATTCCAGAGATGTGAACTCACCTCCATTATATGTCCTTAAACACTTGATTGACCCGTCAGTGCTCTTTTCAACCAAATCTCTGAATTGCTTAAAAGTATTAAATACATTAGCTTTTATTTTAAGTAAATAGACCCAAACCTTTCTAGAGTAATCATCTATAAATGTCACATAATATGTCGATCCTCCAAAATAAACTATAGGGTATGGTCCCCAAACATCTAAATGAATGTAATCGAGGATACCTTTGCTTATATGCCTTCTTGTTTTAAAATTTTGTTGTAACACTCATGTTTCCCCAGTTTGTAAATATAACTATATTGGAAAAGAGACTATTGCAAACTCAATATGTGTGAATGTTTGATTTGATGGACCTTTGTATAAAAGGTCAATGAATGTAAATCCTGTTATTTACTAGAAAATGAATAAGTGTTGAATGACTGCTAGAAGGGGGGTGTGCTAAGAGAGACCACAAATTCTATGAAAGAGATGGTGAAGGGGACCAAGAATGGTTGCATTAACCTCCACCAGACCAATACTTTGTTGGATTTATTTGCTCAGGATCAGAACAACCCTCTGACCATGGAATGAATTGCAGTCAGGTTGGTAGCTGGAAATACCTCCTCAAGATTTAATGAGGGAATGGGGCAGAGAACCCATCTATAAGGCTTTCAGACCTGACCACGAACTGGGAATTTGGGACACACGCAATCTTGGTGAGGAAGTCAAGAAAGGAAGGCATGGTGGGTAGAGGAATACCTGCGAAGAGTGCAGAGTAAAGAGACTAAGCTCAGGTTCGAGGAATAACTGAAAGAGAGCATGTTCTGATCGTGGGATAAGGAGAGTAACCTTCATCCCTAGCTATTACTGAGTCAGGAGAAGGAGAGTAACCCTCATCTCTATCTATTACTAAGCCGAGAGAAGGAGAGTAACCTTCATCCCTATCTATTACTTAGCTGGGAGAAGGAGAGTAACATTCGTCCCTATCTATTACTGAGTTGAGAGAAGGAGAGTAAACTTCATCCCTAACTTTCATTGAGCCGAAAGAAAATATTCAATCTCAAAGCATCGTGGTCTAGCTCGGGGTGGCCAGTGGTAAATCCATTAGGATTGACTGAGCCTATGGTTGGGCAGAAATGAGCACCCCTCTCAGTAGTTGCATCATGTATTATGGTTCTGATAAGTGTTTTCATGCTTTGTGATTTGAAATGGAATAATGAATGAATGCATGTATGTATACATTTAAGATTGGCCTCTATATTGACTGATCAAGAGGTGTGAATGTATTTATCTCCTTGAGGACTTATGATTCTGCTTGATTTTCCATATGCTCAAGTTTAACCCTCGAAGGTGTTTTCCCCAAGGAATTACCTCATAGTTTCAGAGTTGGAGCAAGCCTCTTGTCACTGCTACCGTCTCGGTAATTCCACGAGATTACCCTGCCCTATTTCAGAACTTAAGGTTTTGCGAACTAGGAAGGTGCTTCCTTCAAACCAGTAGCCTAAGAGACCTTAGGCTTGCGCCCACGACCTAACCAGATCTCAACTAAGAGTAGAGCTTACAGCCCGAGATTCATCAGAGAGTCCATATGACCAAGGTATTGGAACCCTTCGCTAAGTCCAAAAGGAGCTAGCTATTGATGGCTTCCAAGCTTCAGGAGCTCAAAGCCTTGGGATGTCAAACTTCACAACTTTCAAAATTACCCGAATGTTAGAGTCGCGAAAGGTTGTGAGTTGTTGATCTGGGGAGTCCATTGGGGCTCCTTCTCGATTGTCCGATCGTCAGGTGGAAGGTTTTGTGTATGGTACTTCGCCAAAGTTCCACTTCGGGAGGATGGAGATGCTATAGCATCAAAATCCCCGAACACTGAGGTTACGAAGTGAAGGAGATTCATAGATTTGGGGGAGATCATTAGGAGCCCCACCTACCATCTGATCATTCAAGAGAAGGGACCCGCACATGGTACTTCGACGAAGTCCCACTTTAGGAAAATGGAGTGGAAGTGGATCCAAAACCCTCGAAGGTTGGAGCCGTGAAGTGACTAGGACCATTGATTTGGGGATCCTTTAGGTTCTCTCCTAGCCATTGGATCTACGACATTGACCGCTTCGGGAGAACAGGGATTTTGTAACGTCGAAAACTCTTGAAGGCCAAATTCATGAATGTGTAATGTGGACCATAGATCTAGGGAACCTTTAGGTTCCTTCCTAGTGATCGGATTTACTATGTAGTCAGCTCGACGCTGACCAACTTCGGGGGAAAGGAGGATTTTTCATCACAAAACTCCCGAACGTCGAATCCCGAAGTGGCAAGAGCCATCGATTTGAGGATGCTTCAGGACACTTCCTAACCATCAGATATAGGTTGTGGCCAACCCGACGCTGACCAACTTCGGGAGAAAGGAGGAGTTTGCATCGCAAAACTCCCAAACGTCGAATCCCTGAAGCGATGAGATTTGTAGATCTATGGGTCTACGTGTCCATATCTCAACCGTGAGATCTGAGAGATGATAGAAGATTGTCAGTCTGGAGTGACATGGTGCAATGACATCACCGAGTGTGATGTGGACCCAAGTGTGACGTGCCCCGTGTCACTCAGATACGTGTGTATCACATAACCTATAGACCCATTGAAACGTGACACGTGTCACCCCTGACCCTTAAACGTGTCAATCCCTGGTACGAACCCACCTAGCCAAAGTGGTAAGTAAAGTGACCAGAACTCCAGGAGTCTAGGACTTCAGAATCTGGAGGAATTGGGGTGTAGTACGAAGAGAGACCAAAAGGCACGAAGGTCGAAACCATGTGGCAAGCTCATGGGACTTCGACAGTTCAAGACTTTGGGAGATCTCGTGCGTAGATGGTAAAAAGGTGTTCAATGCCGAAGTGCCAAAGTGTCAAATTCTCCGCAAGCCTGTGTATTAGATGATGGTTAAGACAGTCATTGGACTGGTTGATGGATGGACCTTCCCTACAGTAGGTAGGAACCTAGAGATGGTACGAATGAGATGAAGCTACGTGGGGATGCGTGTCAAAAGATCCGACACTCCGAAAGGATTTCACTCTAGAGGTTTGTGTGTGTGAAGACTCGGGAACTGTTGAAGCCCAGGGTCTTGAAGTGAATCAGAGCCGTTAGTTATATGAGTACACGTGGCATCAGATTGTGAACTTTTGAGATTTGTCACTCCAGAGGTTTTGTGGAGAAGCGGTTGGGAACTTGCCGAAGCGCCTGAGCCATAAGTTTCGATGGGTCATTGATCTGGAAAGGAAGAAGGGATCGTTGATCCCTCTCATGTCATTTCAGAACTTCGCCAATTCAGATTTCAAGAGAGTTGGCGAGTGGTGAAGTGAAAACACCTAAAGCCCAAAGTTTTGAAGCACCCTTTGAGTAGGCGTCGGGTCACAACACGAGGTCATATGAAGGAAGCGGCCTAGCATGGAAAGCTAGCACATGTTGTTCAAAATCTTCAAAGGGGCCAGGAAAGAGACTCCGGGTTTGGAAGAACATGCACTTTGGATAAAGGGAGACCTATGAAGATTTATTTGGGTCCCAGTAGGGGCTCGAAGAGTCAATTTGACTCAAGTGATTAAATGATCCTAGACCGGTAGGTCACACAGTACCAGGAGGAAGAGGGAATCCGCATTTGGAGAGTTCTGGATGAGAAGGATGTGATAGAAATCCTGGAATTAGTATTTGAGAGAGTTAAGGAAAACAAAATTATGATGCCCCGCCCCTTTAAAGAGAATTTAGGGGTTGGGTGTGTTACATTTGTCTACACTATTTTCCAAAGACACAATACTTGCAGAAATTCAAATTCAGAAACTTCAAACTTGGAAGTGACTTACGATCAACCAGTACCTTAAGCCCTTTCTCGCTCATATGACCCAAACATTGATGCCATAAACAAACAAAGTCACTTGCATCTTCAGATTCTACCACTTCTTTATTTACTTCTGTCCTTCCTTCAAGTTGATAAAGGTTCTTGATCCTCTTTTCTTTCATGACTACTAAGATGACTTTGGACACCTTCAGTACTCCACCTTGAGTTGTACACTTGTAACCAGTATAATCTAGAACTCCCAAAGATATCAAGTTCTTTCTTAGTTCGGGAACATGCCTTATATATGTTAATGTTCTTACATAACCATCATGCATTTTAATCTGGACGCTACCAACTCCAAAAATTTTACAAGAAAAATCATTTCCTATCAAAACAACACCATCATCAATAGATTGGTAAGTTCATAACCAATTTCTATGAAGACACATGTGGTTGGATGCACCAGAATCTAACAACCAATGTTTATGTTGATGTGAAACATCACAAGTAGACAATACCTCATCAACCATACCTGAACTGGAACTTGAACTTGTTTCAGCTACATTAGCTTCCTTTGCTTTTGTTGTGGATTCCTCCTTGGATGCATTTTGTCTTTTCCAACAATCCTTCTTGACATGCCCGAATTTGCCACAAAACCAACATTTTCGATTACTCTTATTTCCTTTTGACTTAGACCTTGATTTACCCCTCTGATTTTTCCCTCTTTCTATATATCGACCTCTGACCACCATTGCTTCCTCTGTTGAGGTTTCCTTATTGGATTTTTTCCTCATTTCCTCACACAACAAAGCTCCCACAACAGTTTCATAATCAATGGCATCTATTGTGTTAAACCACACAGTTGTGACGAGATGATCCCAAGAGTCAGGCAACGAACACAGTAGCGTAATTTCCTTGTCCTCATCTTCAAACTTTACTTCCATAGCAGTTAATTGACAAATCAGAGTATTGAAGATATTCAAGTGATCAACAATTTTTGTACCTTCTTTCATCCTCAAGATGTACAACTACCTCTTCAAGAAGATTCTGTTTGACAAGTTCTTTGTCATATACAGACTATCTGGTTTGGTCCACAAAATTGTTGTTGTCATCTCTTCAACAATGTTAAACAATACCTCATTTTCCAGACACAGGCGAATAGTACTAAGGGATCTTGAATACAGATCCTCCCAATCCTCATCTATCATGCTTGGTAGTTTCTTTGACCTTCCAGCCAAGGCCTTTTGCAATCCTTGTTGCACAAGAAGATCTCGCATCTTGAGCTTCCATAGCACAAATCTATTCTTACCACTGAAATTTTCCACCTCAAACTTGGAACTTTGCACTTTATCCATTAGCAGAAACAACTCCAAACCAAGCTTATAATACTAATATTTTATAATGAAGCAACAATGGTAGTTGGAAAAAGGTTTAATCCAAAATATATATATAATATTTAAAAAAACCTGTTAAAAAACATCCACTTTTTACCATTTAATAAAAGGTCCTTTAAAAGAAATATTTAATAAGTATTTTATACCTCATAAAATGGTCGACCTTCCATTTTAATAAAACACCCTTTCACCTTTATTAAAACATCCGCCTCACTCACGACCATGACCCTTTTTGAATAATACAAAAAAATTCTTCATAACATGTTAATGGATCAAAAATTTTCCTTTAATTTTTTTTTTTGTGAAGATCGTCGCACCTTGTATGAGGATCACCCATGACGATTCCTAATCGTTGCACTTTGTTAGTGGAAAGCCTGCGACGATTTGCACCCAAATCACCAAACCTTGTCAAACTGGGACCTGCGACGATGTCGCACTGTGTACAACTCGCGATCGTCACACTTTTCCACAGGGACATTGAATCCACGACGATGTAATAAAACCCTTCCTCGGCTGATCCACTTCACTCGGCTTGTTTAACTTGCTCTTCGATCCAACGACCAGATTCTCTTCTCTTTCGCTCTCTGCTCCTTCAACTCTGAGTTTTGATACCACTTGTTAGGCAGCGGAAGCAAAACATATCATATAACAGAGCATAAAATAAGAAATATCAAACACACATTAAACCAAACACATCAATCATACACTTGACATGGTGATTTATGTGGAAACCCAATGAGGGAAAAAACCACGGAAAATGATAATCGGTATTCTTCTTATTCAAGGGAGAATTACAATAGCCTTGCTAGGCATATAACCATCCTCTCCTCACACACTGTATCGCTTSCACTCACATTGTACTCCACCTCTATGGGTATGCTCACATATATAACATCTATCACTCAATTATACAAACTGATCATGAATAGATCACATAGTTACACCAACAGTTCATAAATATATTGCATGCATGGGAATGTGCATGTGCATGTGCATGCATGAGGAAAATAGTTGGCATGTTTCCAACATCTGGAAGTACAACAAGAATCAATATGGGTGAGAAAATGGAGTTTCATAGTATACCTATATAGCAACATTGACAGAAGAGAATCAAATTAACAACACACTCAGAAATCTTTTCGAGATCTTCCTGTCGGCTAATTTTCCAAAAAGAAGACCGCTCTCGGATAAGTTAAATAAAAAAGCACTGGTTCTCTGGTTGAAATCCCAAGTGGGGTAAAATTAGTGAGAAAAAAGATTGCGCTGCCATAAGTTATTCAAAATGCATTCTCAGAAATATTTTCGAGATCTTCCCGTGGGCTAATTTAAAAAAGAAGAAGACCGCACTCAACTAAATTAAAGAAAAAGGCACTAGTTGTCTACTTGAAGTTTGAATAAATGGGACTATGACTGTGAAACAATAAACAATGATGCTAAATGGGGCTGTTACTGTGAAAATTAAGAAAATAACACGACATTTCGTTCAAATCAATTACAAAGTATTAGTTGCATTCCCTACCTACTACTTTTCCGTAAAATTAAGAAAAAGAATACCGCATTTTGATAAAATCAATCAGATAGTATTGGTTACAAAAATAAATCCACTCCCTACCTTCCTACTTTTCCATGTGTAGGAAGGAAATCCACTTCAATCCTAATGATTACAACTTGTTTCTTGAAATCCTGGATGTGTGTGGGAGGCCTGGACGGTACTCAAAAAAATTAAATCTTACCGTCTGTCTGTTTGAAGTTTGAATAAATGAGAAACAATAAAATCAATCAGCAAAAGACCGTACTCACATAAAATTAATCAAAAGGCATTCTCAGAAATCTTTTGGAGATCTTCTCATTGGCTAATTTTCCATCTGTTTGAAGTTTGAATAAATAAGACTTACTTTTAAAAAATAAACAATAACGGATCAGTGATAGAAATTTTGAAGGGTTGGTCTTAATTTCAATTGGAAGAGTATATAATCATCCAACCCTTTAAAGATGAAAAGTTAAAAAAATAATTGTACTTCAATTGACAAGTGTACATTAAGTAAACCTGTCATAAAAATAATTGCAAAAATGAAATATCATCCTTCCAAATCTTTACAATCTTAAAAAATTTTAAAATGGTTACATCAAAAGTTATAAAATTTTAATAAAACTTCATAAAAAAAATTAAAATTTTCTTTCATATTCATAATATCCACAAAATTATTGTTATTTTACATAAATGAAAACATTTTAATAAAAAATGATAAGCAAACACATTATTCTTTGGAATTTGACATAAAAAATGTGTGATTGAGATCGCAATTTGTTGTTCATATTGAAACTTTTCCTTGGCTGTGAATGAGATCACAACCAATTGTTCAGATTGAAATTTTTCCATGGCTATTTTATATCAAGAGATTTAAAATGGACTCTCGCATCTGTTGGAGCCGGAAGTCACTCCTGGATTGCTTGCAGGAGCAGAGCCCGACGCCCATCAGTTTAATGTCACGATTTGCTTTAAAGAGGTGACCAAATGGAGGAAAACTCGAGGGGATATCACTCTAACTCAGGGACCGAGTCTGGTATGTAAGAGACAAAGGAGGTCTTGATCCAACTTCAGCCAGTGGGTTAATAAAAGGGTGAGTAGGTGGAAGACTTAGTGAGGAAAATGGGCAAACAGCTTTGGGCAACAGGCTTACGGCTATTCGCAGAAGAAAGAC
>JASDQU010307771.1:106640-117762 GCA_032191745.1 Picea mariana
AGACAACTCATAAATGTGGGTTTGCTCTGCACAAAAGAATCCCCAGAAGGACGACCTAGTATGATGGACATTGTAGGTACACTCCAAATCATAAGAGAGACTTTCTTGGGAGTCGTTGGCATTCCCAAATTGCAATCAGATATAACACATTTGTTGGGCAATTCAAGTACTACTCGAAACAACACTGTCGAAGCCCATAGTTCTTCTTCATTCTAGTATAAAGGTTTAGTGCTTGTTTAATTGAACCATAAACTAATTTGAGTTCATTGTCATCAGTTGCATGTAGTTTGAGTCTTATTCCTCTTTCCTTCTTTGTGCAACATCTCTACTATTGGGCACATGTGAGTGTTAGCAATAAGTATAGATCTGCAATGAACAGTGTTCTAGAAATGTTCTTACAATTATAAAATTCCATATCTTATCTTAAGAAAACTGTATGTTCAATATCAATAAAATGCAATGTGTTTTTATTTTATTTATGTTGTCATGGCCATGTAAATACATCAAGATCTTTGAATTTGTTTTAAATGATGAAAAGAACAAAAATATTTTTTAGTTTCAAAATTATTGAACAAAATATATTGATGAATATAATATAGTCGTTTCAGAAATTTCTCAAAGGAATATCTTGATGAATATAACTGTTTATTTTTTTATAAAATCTTTTACAAATAGGAATGAAAAAATCTATTATTCAACCTTTTATATAACTATTCGTCCATCTTAACCTAGCAGCCAAAGGGTGTCCTACCAAGCAAAAAAATTATGCTATCTTTCTTTTTAAAGTACATACACACTTCTATGACAAATGAGATGGGCTTTTAGTCATTGTAATCTACAAATTCTATTCTACCCCATACTGAGAGAAATACTGCCATAACAAATACATGGAAAAAATACATTTTCTGTATCTAAGTGATTAGGTAAATTCCATTTTATTTTCAGACGACTACATTAAGAACGCTTTTTTATATTTCAAGTTTTTATCATATATTTTATATTTCAATTTTTTATCTTATGTGTAAAGTTTTGTTACACTTTCTCTCCTAAAGTTCCTTTTATGCATGGAATCAACCAACATGAATTGCTTCTACATGATAAGACCAATGAATTGCTTCTCCATGATAAGGAACTAGTGCTTTCCTTTTTGCATGCTAAAATACATCACATGCTCCCGCCCTTGCTTTTGCACACTTGGAAACAGCTATTAATATCTAAGGAACTAGTGCTTTCCTTTTTGCATGCTAAAATACATCCCATGTTGCAGCACTTGCTTCTGCACACTTGGAAACACCTGTTAATATCTAAGAATTGAAAGAGAAGAAATTGAGCCAATTTGCTTCACAAGGTAACATCAAAACCATACCATGACAATGAAATATCTGAGAGGATTTATTGGCCTTTTTGGGCATTGAATGCATTGCACAATAGAAAAAGAAGGCACGTGCTTCAAGTGATACTCTACTCACGCAGCGTACAAGATGAAAACTACTCAATAGTACATGTAAAATTAATGGGAGTATTTCATGCAGCAAGAGATGCGCATAACCTGATGATGATACAATGCGTTTGTGAAGTTTTTATGCCCAAGTACTCTGTATTGAGCCTTTGTATTGATCCTGAATCCTCACATTCTTAGCAGCAAGAAAGTCCATTGCCTTGAACTCCCATTTTATAGGAAATTTGTGCTCAACTATTCTCCATCTTGGTAATAAGTCTATGGAACATTTCTGCAATCATATATGCCCTGAATTTGTTATTAATTATTTCTTTGAACTTGTATCACTTGTGCATATCTTTCTGCAAATTTCTTAGTTTTCGAAGCAGCTCTTGTGCATATCTTTCTGCAAATTTCTTAGTTTTCGAAGCAGCTCTTTGAAGTCTAATTCTAGCATGGCATGCCAATTTATTTATGAATTGCCTCAATTGCCTCCATGTAGTAATACTGGCATTTCCATTCTTTTCGTGTGCACACTTGAGTTAATTTATTGTCTTGTGTGTAAACTGGCGTGTTATTTTAATGAGAGGAAGTTTTTGGCAAATGCAGGGGTTGTATGAACATACCTGGAAGAACATCTAGATCTAGAACGTGTATTTGATGGATGTACTAAGGAGCTTGAACTTATTAAAGAAAGATCTGAAGAATACTCTTTTGCTTTTAACAAGGATATTGTAGTCTGCTCACAACTAGTCTGCTTTTAACAAGGATAGTTGTAGTCTGCTTTTAACAAGGATATTGTAGTCTGCTTTTAACAAGGATAGTTGTAGTCTGCTCACAACTATCACAGAATTAACAAAATTGTACTCGGTGCATGTATAATTCACAACATTAAGTTGGTTGAGTTTGAACTGGACTTTGGGCATATGAAAATCATTATGTTGAAACAACTGGAATTTGGGTATACGAAGAATTGTTTAAATGTCAGTTTGCCTAGTTGAAATTGTAATTTTATGTATTTGAGTAGATTAAGAATCTCCAAATTAAATTAGTTTATGTATTTGAGTAGATTAAGAATCCCCAAATTAAATTAAAATTACATTTTGTAATTACTAAAATCTCAGTTTTATATCTAACTAAGAATTAAAAATATATATATATATTATTATACAATTTAGCTACTGTGCAATTCACTCATACAGTTCTATTATTCTTTGGCAACAAAATGGAATGCAATGAAATTTCAAAACGAACTATTCTTATTAATGGTTGTTTGTGTTCCTAGCAAAATTTTATGAATGCTTTGCAAATTTAGACACGAGAAGTTAAATATAGGCAAACTTTCATAAATTAAAGACCAACTATATATGAACATATAGTAGTTTTAAAACTTGCTTATTTCACTTGCTCAAGCTCTAACTTCACAATCTGAATGCATCATCTTATGAGAGGTAATTGAATGCCTCATCATTCACAAGTTAGAATTGAATTCATCTTATAATATGAAGGGAGATGATATGTAGTGAGGGTGAGAACAATGATGAAAGAACTGGGTTGAAAAATGTTTCAAGATGCAGTTTGATTGAGATAAATAAGATGGTTCGTGAATTTTTTTTATTGGAGATAGATCTCTTTTGATCAGATAATGTTTATGCAACATCTAGGTAGACACAAGAGTCAGGGTATGCACCCAACATATGCTGGTCATAGTGAAAAGTTAGCAATTTCATTTGGTGTGATCGTCATAAGCCTTCATGTGTGGTGTAGCCACAATGCAACCAAGTTCATTTCCAATACTGTGAGGAGAGATAGTGAGAGATACAAACCATTTCCATTATTTCATGAATGGAGTGTGTCCTTGTGGGGGATAATTGGTGAGTATAATAAAGAAAGCAACAAACTTAACTACATAATATAAACTTATACATGTTAGAGAGTGCGCCTCATGTTTGGGTATTTATTATTTCCACTATAATGACTACATAATATAAACTTATGCGTGTTAGAGAGTCTCCCTCATGTTTGGGTATTTATTATTTCCACTATAAAGTAATTTGTAGAAATCAATGGTGTAAGAACCAAGTAACTTAAGAGCTTATGTGTACTTGTCTAGATGGATCATTGTATGAAATTATGAAGGCATGTTTGTCATGAACTCTTGCACTCTTGTATATGTTTCTAAGAATATTTATAAATAAAAATTTAAGGTCATGATTGTTTATATATTGTTTTTACATCTTTATTTTAAAGAGATCAATAATCAATCACTTATTTTTTGAACAAATACTATATCATAATTACAATATGACTATGATATTAGGGTATTATTTGAACTAGATTCCATGTTAGACAATGTCACGAGTTTCATAATTTTGTTAAACATTTTGAATTAGAAACCTTATGATGAGGATGTTTGAATGCAGAGTATGGTTTGGGTGGACATGTCACAACAAAAGGTGATGTTTATAGCTATGGAATAGTGTTATTGGAGATGCTAACTGGAAAGAAGTCTACTGACAACATGTTTGTGGAAGGAATGAACTTGCAGAAATGGGTGGGTAGCAGTTTTCCAAATCAACTAGGGGAAGTGGTGGACAAGATCTTATTGAGAAGAACCAGTACAAACACTCAAGTAGATAAAGATATCAATTGCCTCAGTCAATCCATAACTATGGGTGTGCTTTGCACAAAAGATGATCCTAAAGAATGACCTACTATGATGGACATTGTGGGCACACTCCAATCCATCAAAGACACTTTTATGGGTGTTGTTACCATTCCAAAATCCCAGTGAAATTTCACATATTTGTTGGGTGATGCAAGTACATCTCGCAACAACCCTAGTGAAGGGAAAAGTTCTTCTACATTCTAGACTGTCGCAAGAGAGTAGTGATTGTGTCACTAGACCCTATAGTAATTTGAGTCCATTGTCATTAGTTCCATGCAGTTTGAGGTTTATTCCCCTCTCTTTAGTGTCACAACTTGTTTATTAATCTTATTCCCCTCTCCTTCTGTAATGTCCCCACTTTGGGACATCATTACATTACAGAGGGTTATGATGACCAGAGTAGCCAGATGGAGGTTGTAACAAGCATAGAGATTATTGAGAGGTATTTTGGAGTCTGGCTTGCATCGCTCATCCTATTTCATCATTATGATCCATTCCGCACAGATTGGCTTTGGTTCCATTGCATACCGACGATTTCCATGATTTTGAGGATTTTGAACTATAAGTTAACTAAATTCACTGAAGAGGTTATTTTGGGCACAATACTTGGAGGAACCTGTCAGTGTAATAGCTCATTGGAATCAGGAGGAACATGAATACAAGGTAGGATGATGAGAAGTGAATTTCAGTGGCTAGGGAAGCCACTAAGAGAGATAAGGTGCTTTTCAGAGGTAAAAATGTTAATTAATTAATTAAAGTGATTTAATTAATTAATTAATAATTAAAAAAGAAAAGTCACTTTGGAGAGACAAGGGGATGCAAGAAGTATAAATAAGAGGCAAGGGTCTCTATTCATTCATTCATGTACGTTTATCTTTTGATATCTAGCTTCTAGCTAGGGAGCCAATTTCTTGGGGGTTTTGAGGGTTTTGACTTAACAAACCCTAGAGGACGATTCAGTGGTGAAAGATTCCACCTAGCTTGTCCCAAGCTTGGTCTCAGGGATGCAATACCCTCCCACACCATTCTAGTTCTGATTTATTCAGCGCAGGAGGGTTCTACACCAGCCACAGGCACATGAAGAGAAGGAGGGCACACGATTGGGGATTTCCAACAAGGGGGGTGCACCATCCATTGGAGGAAGGTTCGTTGTAGGAGTTTGAGAGGGCTCTTGGAGATTTGAGCACTTGGATTTTACTTGCAGGGCCTTGGCCATGATTTCTAGTGCCTCTTGAGAGAGTTTTATGGTCCAAATGATTCTCTAGAGCATTGGGGCGAATTGGAGAGAAGGAGGGCATTTTTGAGATTCAGGTCTATTCAGTTTTGAGGGGTTATACTTCAGATCTGACCCTAAGACTTCACCTAGTGACTTGCAGTGTCCCGATCTACCTTTCTAGTGAGTTTCGGGGCATTTGGAGGCCTCCTTCATTAGGGCCAAAATTGTAGGGGTTGACAGTTTTCAGGAGGGCACAACTCCACTTGAGGATTCAGCATTTGGAGGAGCGTTCCTTGGTATTTTGGTTTGATATTTCAGGAGGGAACTCTACACATCCTGATCTACAGTTTGGCATCTTCATTGGACTCATTTGGAGGCTTCTTCAGCTGGGCCTAATTATTGAGGGTTTCAGTCTTCTACTAGAGCGTGGCTTTTCCAGTTGAGGGTTTGGTAGTGCATATAGCCTAGATCTCATTTTTGTATCAATCTTCATTTTTATTCAACCTTTGGAGGCTTATCGTATTCTATTGGATCATTTTGTAGTAGCTTCTATTGTCTTTATTGGAGCCATTTGTTGAGCATTCCATATCGGCCTCCTCATTGTAGCAGGTTCTTCTATTTATGAATAAAATTAGATCTGAGGTGTTTTGTCTTGTCTATCATATTCTTGATCTTGCATATGGTTGAGGTATGTTCCATTATGATATCTTCTTGTTTATTGCTGCAACACACATTAAATTCATCAACACAAACCCTAAGGCTGAAATCAAGAGGTCAACCTGCAAGCTAACACATACAAACAAGTAAATCAACAAAGTGTTTGACGAAATGCCACAACCAGTAAAAGTTTAAAAAGACACCCAAAACCGTGATGTTCCTTGCATCTTGGCTTGGGAACATTACAGTGGTATCAGAGCTTAGATTCCTGCCAGCCAGTGGGAATTAGCACATGCATGCAAAGCCATAGAGGGGTCTTCCATAAGAAAAGATGGAAATTAAGAAGTTTTCAAGAGAGACTGTACATTGTAGATGGGAATATTACTATGACCTTAGTGAGAGAACTAGGGCTCAAGTAACGTTCCAACAATATTTATCCATGAAAAATCCTAGGTGGAGCACAAAAGAGATTACATTTTGGGTCAAACAAGCAATGGAATACATGGCCACAATAGCTAGATGGAAGGAAGCACAAAGTAACCCCACACCCATTAGGAGCACGCAGTTGTGCTACAGTTGCAAGGTGACTTGGGAACCAAATCATAGGTGTAGGGGTAAGGGTAAGAAGCATATTATTGAGGTGTGCTATGACAGTGATGATGAGGTGTGTGAGGATCGATTTATAGATTCTTATCTGGAGCAGTTCGATGATGATAGTGACTCTTGCACAAAGACTAGTGATAGTGACTCTTGCACAGAGGCTGGTGATTTTGGCACACTTGAGAAGGATAATGACCCTTGCACATTGGAGGAGCAGTGGGATGGACAGGATGATAGCACTTATGCTTCAGCAGTCATATCACATACTGCTGATGACCTTACACCTCAACAGAGTGGTGACACTAGTGAGGATTCACACATGTTAGCACCTAGAGATGATAAGCTCCCTATGATGACCGTGACACACTTGTCATCTTTTTAGACATCTATGATAGCCACGTCACATGAGGATATCAGTGGCATTTTAGATATGATGGAGGAGCCTAGTGTGAGGGATGCACACCATGTAGGGATGATTTTAGGGGCTAAATTTCACTCATGGGCTAATTTTATATGGTTTTTCCCAAAAAACGATTAGCTATTCTAAAAATGATTTGCCCAAATTCTATAGGATAAAGTTATTTTACCTTAAAAATCGCCAAAAATTTATACAAACTATATAAAATCCTTAGAAATTTGAATATTTTTACAAAAATATTGCCAGACATTTATAGTTGGCATATGAAGGATTAGTAAGATTCGCCAAGGTTTCTACATTTTAAAATAAATTTCCATCCTTTAAATCATCCCTGATGTCACCATGGACATATGGATCCACAGATCCAGGAGTATATATAGGACGTGCAGACAGTTGACTTTACACATACATATAAGCATGAGGAGATTGAGTCACAGATTTTGGAGACTCCATTAGTTGAACAGATTGTGGAGACCGACAGGTTGATGGGGCACTTACTTCCAGGATCGGCCTGCATTGATGAGGATGCACTCTTTATTAGTTAGGATGACCATAGAACGTGTCTGGACACATCTATATGGGATCCAGATGCAAATGATAGTAGCAGGGTGAGTGCACAGGAGGATGCAACTGCTCATACAGGATATAGTGTAATATAGAGGGAGATAACATCTAGTGATGAGGTGCAGTGGCATACAGGAGGACCCAGTGGCACAATAGACAGTGGGCAGTCCAACACTTTATCTTCTGCAGAGAGTGTTGTTGGGGATTCCAAAGATGGCACTAGCATTGAAAGACATGAGGTGGCACCTCAACATGACTGTGATCAAGAGTCACACCACTTAGCAGGATAGCTGAGAGTCAGTGAGGATATGATCAGGGAAGCCACTAGGCGCATTGATGACACACCTGCATTGGTGGAAGATTACTGTTGGAGGGCATCAGTGGCACATGGTAGTTTAGATGAGGGATTTTCCATGGATGACTTTCATTCTCTCAGGGAGAGAGTGTATATGATGAGGACCGACTACCAGCAGTTGTTGACAGACAGGGACTACCTATTGAGGATGGGCGAGATGTATCACGAGGCTCTGAGGGAGCAGGAGTTGGAGGTGGACCGAATCACTCAGGAGTTGGAGAGCACTCGAGGATTCTTGAGAGGCACACAGACATCCCTTCAAGAATCAGAGTCCAGATCAGAGGAGCTTCTTGAGGAGATCTGTCAGAGATCCACTTCATCTATCCTAGTGGACACTCAGATATGTCCTTCGGTCACATGACTAGAGGATGTTGGTGATCTAGCAGAGGAGCACCAATTGATGGAGGACACTTCCATTTGTGTTCCGAGAGTGGTTGAGCTCCATGTAGAGGTTGATCCATCAGTACACCTAGGATCTATGATGCAACATGAGTTTACGTGAGACGACATGAGTATGTCGGAGCATACAGTGATGAGTGATAGCTCACAAAGACATGCTGAGATGTATGGTGGGATTCAGAGGGGTATAATGCCTTGCAAGGAGGAGATGCACCTAGGGGAGCATGCAGATGTCACTCCTTTGCAACAACACCTAGTTATGAGATATCACCTTCACCATATCAATAGTTGCATGGGAGATGAGAGATGGAGGTTGGTTGAGCAACAATTGGAGGAGTTACTTTCAGTTGTACTAGATGGTTGGGATTCCGTGATGACCACATGAGAGTGTTTATCATGGAGACTGATGGACGAGCCTCTGGTCAAATCCTTGGGATTGACCAAAGCATGTGATATCTTACAGTCTTACAGTCAACTGCAGATGTTTCTGTTAACCTTTCCTGACATTTTTATCATAGACAACAGCATGAGGAGGGATAGGCAGTGGCTGAGAACATGGGGAATGGATAGGCTGAGACCACCTGACATGAGTATTTTTACGGCATCCAACCAGATAGAGGTGGGTTGCCATAGGCATCTAGTTAAGACTTGGGGCATGATGGTGAGCATCATAGGCCAGATGATAGCAGATAAGCATAGAGGGATTCTAGCAGTGATTAGTCTGACACAGGGGAAATTAGAGGAGATTGGAAGTGATAAACTTCCAAGTTTGCCATGGGATCCAAGAGTTCAGTTGGTTAGCAGGATGTTTCACTACGTGATGACCCGAGTTGCACCAGAGAGCCACGTACTCCACCATGGGATGGTGTGGAGTGAGCCTGTAGGGACTTGTCCTATGGAGTGAGGTAGCTTGTCACTCTTGATCATCATGATGGGGCATGGAGATGGTTGGGCAGGTACTCCTTCCACTGAGATGTTTTCACAGATGTAGTTTCGGGACAGCAGGTCCAATGGCCACAGGTACTTCAGCTTGAGGATCCAGGAGTGGAGGATCCAGTATATATACAGGGAGCAATCAGGCAGGGTCAATGTAGTGCAGTGCCAACATGATGTTCTTCGACAGAGACTAGCATGGGACCCAGGGATTGCAGGGTTGAGAAGTTCACTGACTGACAGGGGCGAGTTGACCTTTGCAGGGGAAAGTTGTTTTGAATTTCCATTAAGCTTCAGTGTTGAGGAGAGCACATCACTTGAGGGTGTCTCACGGAGGTCTTACAGTATCTCATTATGGCATCAACATTTGTAGATGATGGAGGTCGTGTTGATCTTGGTGATATCTCGGAGGATGGACTCATTCTTGGATGAGGCCATGTGTCATGTGCAGGAGTTTCACAGTGTTGTTATATTTCAGGATTATGCTTCCCAATGGATTGCAGTTCATGTCTTGATATGGGACCCAGGGGGCAGAGTGTATGATAGTTCATCTTTGGATGGGGTCTACTGTGTGTCCCACAGGTGAACATGGGATCCTGGTATTATACTTGGAGGGATTTGGTTATTGCTTGAGGACAAGCAATATTCTAGCAAGGAGGACTGTAATGTCCCCACTTTGGGACATCATTACATTATAGAGGGTTATGATGACTAGAGTAGCCAGATGGAGGTTATAGCGAGTACATATATTATTGAGACGTATTTTGGAGTTCATCTTGCATCACTCATCCTATTTCATCATTATGATCCATTCTGCACAGATTGGCTTTGGTTTTGTTGCATTCCGACGATTTCCATGATTTTGAGTATTTTGAGCTATAAGTTAATTAAATTTACTAAAGAGGTCATTTTGGGCACAATACTTGGAGGAACCTCTCAGTGTAATAGCTCATTGGAATCGGGAGGAACATGACTACAGTGTAGGATGATGAGAAGTGACTTTCAGTGGCCAAGGAAGCCACTAGGAAATATAAGGCGCTTTTCAAAGGTAAAAAGGTTAATTAATTAATTAAAGTGATTTAATTAATTAATTAATAATTGAAAAAGAAAAGTCACTTTGGAGAGACAAGGGGATGCATGAAGTATAAATAAGAGGCAAGGGCCTCTATTCATTCATTCATGTATGTTTATCTTTTGATATCTGGCTTCTAGCTAGTGAGACCATTTCTTGGGGGTTTTGAGGGTTTTTACTTAACAAACCCTAGAGGACGATTCAGTGGTGAAAGATTCTGCCTAGCTTGTCCTAAGCTTGGTCTCAGGGATGCAATACTCTCCCACACCATTCTAGTTCTGATTTATTCAGTGCAGGAGGGTTCTACAACAACCATAGACACAGGAAGAGGAGGGCGTACCATTGGGGGTTTCCAACAAGGGGGCGCACCATCCATTGGAGGAAGGTTCATTGTAGGAGTTTGAGAGGGCTCTTGGAGATTTGATCACTTGGGTTTTACTTGCAGGGCCTTGGCCATGATTTCTAGTGCCTCTTGAGAGAGTTTTATGGTCTAGATAATTCTCTAGAGCATTGGAGCGAATTGGAGAGAAGGAGGGCATTTTTGAGATTCAGATCTATTCAGTTTGGAGGGCTTATACTTCAGATCTGACCCTGAGACTTCACCTAGTGACTTGCAGTGTCTCGATCTACCTTTCTAGCGAGTATCAGGACATTTGGAGGCCTCTGATCCGGATTTATGTAGGAACACAATGAAATACAGAAATACACATAAACGCAGAGATGCAGCGGAAATAAGACTTTATTTCATTAATCACAAATGACTGGGAAATATGCTTACAGACAGAATGGAAATAAACTAGCT
>JASDQU010307772.1:26680-38413 GCA_032191745.1 Picea mariana
TTATTTCATGCAAATATGGTGTGTGTGCCAGTTGTGTTCTCGGAAAACATCATCGGGGTAGTTTTGACAAATGTTCCTCTTGACACGCATCGGGCCCTTTGCAGCTTGTTCACAATGATTTGTGTGGTCCATTTTCTTATCCTTCTTTTTCTAGGTGCAAGTGTTTCTTAATATTAATTGATGATTTTTCTAGAAATACTTGGGTTTACTTCTTAAAACTTAAGAGTGAAGTTTTTGAAAAAAAAATTGGCCTACAAGGCCCTTGTAGAAAAGCAATCTGGACATCAAATTCAAAAGTTAAGAACAGATAATGGAGGCGAATATGTGAAAAATAATTTTACAAGTTACTGCACTACACAAGGCATCCAAATGCAACACATTGTTCCATATACACCACAACAAAATGGTGTTGCTGAGAGAAAGAACCACACATTAAAAGAAATGGCTAATTGTATGATCTAATCTAAGGGATTAAGTCTAAAGTATTGGGCGGAAGCAATCAACTGTGAAAATTACATAGTCAATCACACTCCCATAAAATCTCTTAAAAATATAACACCAGAAGAATCTTGGACTAAAATTAAAGTAGATGTAAGTCAATTCCATGTATTTGGCAGTATAGCATGGGCTCACATTCCTGATGAGAAAAGGAAAGCGTTGCAGCCTAAAAGTGAGAAGTGTATATTTGTTGGTTATTTTGAAGATGTCAAAGTTTATAGACTTCTTCAACCACATTGTAATGAAATTATTATTAGAAGAGATGTTAAATTTGATGAAAATCTCTTGGCCTAGGAGCCTAATTCGGTGGTTGTGCCTTCTTCGTCCTATGAGCCATCTTCGGCATTTGTTCCTTCTTCTGTTCTTATTCTGGTTTCTTCTTCAGATGATGAAAGTGAGGATGAAAATCCACCTCCGCCTTCTCACCTTCCTCTAGATGAGTCCTTTGAACCTGAACAAGAACCAATTCCATCACTTCCTAGATGGGTCCGTTCAACACGAAAAGCAGTTAGTGGTCTTGTTGGTGATCCTTCAGATCAACATCGAACACRTTCACAGTTCTAGTGAGCCTCTTCTCTTTTGGCTCAAGTTTCAGAGACTCCTAGTCTAGAGACATTTGCAAAATCCTCAGGTCATCCAGATTGGGATACRGCAATGAATGAAGAGTATCATTCTTTAATGGAAAACGATACTTGGGATCTTGTACCTCTTCCAAAAGGAAGAAAAATTTTCAAATGTAAATGGGTCTACAGAACTAAGTATGCATCAGATGGAAGTGTTGAAAGAAACAAGGCTAGATTAGTTTCCAAAGGATTTTTCCAAGTTGAAGGAATTGACTATAATGAAACCTTTGCCCCTATAGCCAAAATGAATTACATATGCCTTGTTCTTGCCCTTGTTGCCTCACTTAAATGGGAGTTCCATTAGATGGATGTTAAATCCTCCTTCTTGCATGGCGATTTGAAAGAAGAAATCTACATGGAACATCCTTCTGGCTATGCCTAGAATGAATCTAGACTTGTTTGTCACCTTAATAAATCTCTTTATGGTCTTCAGCAAGCTCCCTGAGCTTGGTATGCCAAAATGGACAGCTTTCTTATTAACATCAGATTCTCTAGATGTCATTCTGATCCTAATGTCTATACCAAGAAAGTAGGAAGCCATATCATATTCCTTGTCCTTTATGTTGATGACCTTATCCTTACTGGAAGTGACTCAAAAATTTTAAACCATGTGAAAAACAACCTTAAGAAGAAATTTGAAATGACAGACTTAGGTTTTTTGCACTATTTCCATGGCCTCCAAGTTTTGCAAACCAGTGAAGGAATTTTTCTTTCCCAATCTAAGTATGCGTGTGACCTTCTTCGTCGCTTTCACATGGATGATTGTAAACCATCCCCTTCCACCTTCCAATCTGGAGTCAAGCTTACTACCACCTATACTTCTACTGAAGTTGATGCCACCATGTACCATCAGTTATTTGGCAGCCTCTTATACTTGACTCATACCCATCCTAATCTTTCCTTTGTTGTTGGTATTGTTGCCCGGTATATGCAAACACCCCATGAAAGTCATTGGAAAGAAGCTAAAAGGATACTTTTCTATGTTCATGGTACAATTCAGTTCTAGATACATTACAGTTTAGGGGAGACTCCTTTATTGGTTAGTTTCACTGATTCAGATTGGGTCGGTGACCCTGATGATCAGAAGTCTACAGCAAGTTATGTTTTCAGCCTTGGTTCAGGACCTGTCACTTGGGCCTATAAGAAACAGCAGGTTATTGCACTTTCTTCAGCAGAACCAGAGTATTGAACAGTGGTAAATGTAAGTTAGGAAGCCTTTTGGATTCAACAGATCCTTTCAGAGTTTGGATTCGAGCAGCAGCATCCGACCAACCTTTGGTGCAACAATCAGGGTTCCATCAAGCTCGCCAAATACCCAGTTCAACATCAGCATAGCAAGAACATCGAGATACACATGCACTTCATCAGAAAACTCATTCATGATCAAGTAATTGAAGTGCTCTTTTTCCCTACAAAATATCAAGTTCAGACATTTTCACAAAGTCTCTTACAGAAGCGAAGTTTTCCAAACTTCGATCTATGTTAGGAGTTCATGAAGTTTTCATTAAGGGGGGATAGGCTCTAATGTCTCCTTCCTTCTTCTATTGTGTCAACATTGTAAATCCTTCAATCCTATCCCAATTTGTTCTTAAGGGGGGATGCCAGGATATTTAGACACTTAGGAGTTAGTTAAGATCTACTTCGTCTAATGTGTCACTAGGTAAAAGTGTGTTTCTTTCGTATGCATTAGTATGCATTTGTAATTAGGAAATATGACGGTCACGATATGTTCCCGACATAGAGTGATCCGACGATTCATACTCTCCTCAATCTTAATGACCATTGATCTGTGGCTTAATGCCTAATTGGTCCATGATCTCTATTTAAAGAGCATGGAGGTTCATTTGTCGATGATCGATTATGAGAAACTCTATTGTAAAATCTCTCTCTAA
The DNA here is from genome assembly GCA_032191745.1 of Picea mariana. Classification (NCBI taxonomy): domain Eukaryota; kingdom Viridiplantae; phylum Streptophyta; class Pinopsida; order Pinales; family Pinaceae; genus Picea; species Picea mariana. The sequence goes on from JASDQU010307772.1 coordinate 29,694, forward strand.
TCTTTTTCTTTTGCATTAATAAACTACTTCAAGTGGTCGTGTTAGTTGGGGTCGTGGATGTTTCCCCATAGGGGTTTTACCAAGTGAAAACATTGGTGTGTTGATCTTTGATTTGGTTATGTGAGTGGTTACTGAAGGTGTTCATCCTCTATTGGAATACATGTGTTGTCGAACACTCTAAGCAAAGGGTCATGGAGAAATCTACAATGTTTATGGTGGCCCCTACATGGGATTCCCTTCGGGATGACATTAAAGAATAGTACTACCATTTTGGAAGCTACGAGGACCAGTACACCAAATGGAACACCCTACGTCAAGAAAGGGACCAGACAATACCAGACTTCACCAATATTTTCCATACCCTATGCACCAAATTGGGTATCAAATACTCTGAGCATCATCTGGTGCTCAAATAACATGGTTGTTTACATAGATACATTCAAACAGAAATGGAGTTCATGGACATCACCTCTTTGGGCACGACTTATAGATACGCTATCAAGATTGAGCAAAAACTTAAGCAGAAACGATGAGAGTTTCGATATGCAAGCCCCTCACAGCCGAAGCGGGGCAAAGGCAGCCCCAACCCACACAGCAAGGGACCAAGTCAAGATGGCCACCCTCAGAACAACTAGTCCAAGATGCAACACATGAAGGGAAATGAGAATATGAAGAAGGACAAGAGAAAATGGTTTGAGTACCATAAAATTCCTTAGCACAACACTGAAGAATGTCGCTCCAAGTAGTCCCTCATAGTTGAGTTGAAGTCTTCCGAGTCAGAGAACGATTCTGATTCTGATTCAAATTCTGAAGGAGGGAAACAGATTATCGATGTTGAACCCAATGCCATTGTTGCTACCACCAAAGTTCGTCCAAGAGAACCAGAAGAACCAAAGGAAGGGTGTTAATGTTTAAGCCATTATTAGAGATGTTTGCATTTGATTAGATAACAATAGCATAATCCAAGATCACTAAGAAATACACAATCACAAGAGACACAACATTTATCCTGGGAAACCCTCTAGGGGAAGAAAACCCAGCAAAACTTCCTTAATATAAATAGCCAATACAATGCTAAGAGATATTTTATGCTAATATAGAAAATCCTCTCCTAGATATGCGCCACTCTCTCTCTCCTTCTTCCCTGGTAGCAGATCTGAACTTGTCTCTCAAACTGAGCAAATGAGTTGTGTCTAAGTGAGGTGCTAGCCCCCTTTATTTATACAATTTTGGCACATGTGAAGTGTCTCTTCACTGGCAGGGCCGACTTCTCAAACTAGGTGGGTAAACCCACCTTTATTATATTTTTGGTCTTCTTTAATATTTGTTGGGGATGACTTCTTATTCTGCCTATTACAATTGTCTTTTGACCAATCCGCAAAAGGGGATTTGGTCCTATTACAATAACTGACATGATCAATCCACAATGGGGATTGATCCTATGAATAATATATCAATAATAATAAGAATACTCTTTGCAGTTACATTATTTCAACACTCCCCCTTAACAAGAAGGGTATTCTTCAACGATGTCATGAGAGAGAGAGGATAGCATCATCAACAGCATAAGGTAGGTGAGAGGACAACATCATCAATATCATCTTGGAACACTGACTGACATATCTATAAATCATCGAAAGTTTTCTTCATCGACAACATCGTCATTCCCAAGGAATGCCATCATCATCTGCATCAATATGTATTAGTATAAAAACTAATACATCATCATCATCACAACACAAGGTTGTCTCATCATAATACAAGACTAGTTTTACGTCACAACTGTCAAGATGGAAGCTCAGTACTTGTCTCATCTCAATGTCTTGCTTTACGTCACAACACTCAAGCTGGAAGCAAGATACTAGACTGGCTTTACATCACAGCTATCAAGTTGGAAGCACGGTACTAGTCTTATCTCATCGACTTGCTTTACATCATAACACTCAAGATGGAAGCAAGATACTCATCCTGATTTACGTCACAACCATCTGGTCGTAAGCAGGATACTAGACTGGATTTATGTCACAGTTATCCATCCGAAAGCTTAGTGCTAGTCTCATCACATCATCTTGCTTTACATCTGACAATTGGATCAGAAGCAAGGTACACATCTCATATTTCTTTATGTCTGACAACTTGGTCAGAAGCAAGGTACACATCACATCTTGCTTTATGTCTGACAACTAGGTCATAAGTAAGGAACACATCTCATCTTGCTTTACATCTGACAACTAGGTCAGAAGCAAAGAATACATCTCATCTTGCTTTATGTCTGACAACTAGGTCAGAAGCAAGGAACACATCTCATCTTGATTTACATCTAACAACTAGGTCATAAGAAAGGAACACATCTCATCTTGCTTTACGTATGACAACTAGGTCAGAAGCAAGGAACACATCTCATCTTGCTTTACGTTTGACAACTAGGTCAGAAGCAAGGTGCACTTCTTGCTTTATGTCACAACCACAAGGTCAGAAGCAGGGAATATATCATCACAGCAACTACTCCCCCTTTCGAGGAAGGTCCTTTCAGACTATGCCAAGCTTATCTCAGAAGTACTCAAACTTTACACGAGATAGGGGCTTGGTCAACACATCAGCAACCTTCTCATCCATGCTAATGTACTGGAGATTCAAGGCTCCTCTTTGTACCATTTCACAGATGTAATGATAACGGATCTCTATGTGCTTCGACCTGTCGTGGAATACAGGATTCTCTGTCATCTTTATGTAGCTTTGGTTGTCACATAGAATCAAGGTTGCTCTCATCTCTAAATCAAATAGGTCGGTCAGCAACTTTCACAGCTAGCAGAACATGCAGCAATGTATTATGCTTTGATGTAGGAGCATCTCCCACATCAAGCGAGTCAGCACGGAAGGCAAGAGACAACTAGACACACGCCAGCACAAATTTTGAAATCTCCTTGGAATTGATGCACCATCTTAAATGAAGTCATTAAGATGAGATGCACTTGTAAATGTAATTGGACCTTGAGCCATATGCTCTCATCCTTAGTAGGTAGGAGGCATTTAAGATAGTTAATGCAGGTAGATAGAATTTAATTCTAGATTAGACTGTCTAGGAGCGCAAGAGGGAAACAGGATATAGACACCCTCATTGTGCATTATAAAATAATTATGAGAAAGAAGGAAGAGCAATAGAAAGCAGAGAACTATGTAAGAACACCCATGTACAGATATTTAGATTAATAGAAATCTTCGATTCAAATTCATAGTTTATGTTGCTCTCTGTGTATTGATGTTATGCTCATGAATGTTTGCTTCATGTTATACATTTGCTTTGATATGTTGTGTATATGATTTCATGGTTAGAGTTTGAAATCTGAAGGGAAGAAGGAATGAGTTTCAATTGTCTCTCTATCTGAGCTAGAGTTCCTACAAGGAGTGCATTCGAAGTGTCCGCAAGGAGTGCATTGACAGAGGGTTCAGATAGGTATCAATTGTTCTCATTTCCGGAGAAGTGCAGTTGGGCACAGAAGCCGTGCAAGGAGTGCGCAGGTGAAGAAAAGTCTCAGGGTTGCGAACCTGAGTAAGGTGTGAGAGGTTGATGTTGCAGGTGTGCGCAGAGTTGAAGGTATTCAACACTTGGAAGTATCTGAGAGTTGCCACAAGGAGTGCGCACAAGAATATTCTCTAAGACTCGGAGTCATGAGAAATCTCAGGAAGGATAGGGCCTTCATGCATTTGAAGAACAGTGCAGGGAAGTTACGACTGGAAGTGTTTAGGAGGCGTCATGAGTTTGTGTGTAGGGGAATGCTTGGTTCACGCACAGATTCACAAAGGAGAGAATGGAAGGTCAGGATCTTATGGAGAGGATTTGAGAAATCCCACCAGCCGTCAAATCTACCAGAGGAGCAGGGAGGTTACAGCTGCATTCGGAGTTCAAGATCTAGGAATCGCGAGCCGTTGGATCATCAAATAGTTACTCGACAACCGTTCATTTGACATGAGTTGCACAGAGGTTAAATCCTCGTGAGCAGAGTGGAAACCCCGAGAAGCATCGAGATATTGAGGTGTCAGTATTCGGGAAATCGGGAATCCCCTGGACCAGAGATCAGGCAAATCCATCGTGGAAATCTCGACAATCTCAGAGCCATCCATCTATTGGGATAGGTAGCAGGAATCAAGATTCATCGGTATATCAGGGATTTGGTCATCGGGGTTCATACAAGTGAAGTGATTAGACTTTGCGTTTGGGCGAAGTCTGAGGTTTGATCTGAACCTTCCATCAATTGGGACGCGTGTCGAAAGACCTGACAAAGTCGAGATTCAGCGTATCGGAGGTCCTGAGGATAGGATACTCTTGCAATTTGGAATCGCAAAATGCGATATCTCGACAAGCCAAAGGAACAGTGTGGTGCCACAGGCATCGGTAGGTGGACAGGTGGCACATCCTTCCGAGAAATTCCCCGAAGGAAAAGGCATATCGATAATTCGGCATTCGTGAGATCGAGGGAATTGAAGGGCCGAAACATATGCATTAGGATTCATGATCTTGCGAACTCCGAAATGCCAACGGAGTGAAGAGACCATTGAAAAGTCAACTCGCGAGCGCATTGGAGTTTTTACGTATCAAGACTCAGGAGTCAGAGAACCGAGTTGCTTGGTATCGCGAGTAGTGAAATCGCAATAGAAGAAGCCCCGATAGGAGAGGGGAAAAGGTCAGCGTTGACTTGTATCGAGTTTTAGGGATTCGTGGAACCTACGCTTGACCTTTGGATTCGCGAAGTTGTGAAGTTCGATCTCCCGATTTGTAAAGAAAGGGAGATCCCATGAGAGTTTGTTGTGGGTGCATAATTCTTGATAGGGAATTAGAAGAGCCTTAGAGTTCTTCAGGCCAGGGAAGAGAGAGAAGATCCTGTGAGTGGACGTGCTAGGTGAGTGTGCCTACATCAAATGGTATCAGAGATTAGAAAATATTCTTTGCTTTCTGTAGCAGGGGAGAAGAAGAAAATTCACCATTCCACCAAGGAGAAGAAATAGACAATCACCCGATCCAGAGGAGGAAAGGGAATTTCCAGAGGAAGGGGTAGACAGGTGAAGAATCCATAAGTAGAAAGAGATCTACATAACCTATGCGCCAGACTTATGGACATGGAGATAAGACAGAAATGCTCAGCTGATGTAGGAGATATCAGTGAGTCTGAAAGTGAAGATGATGCTAGACATGGAGAAGAAGAAGTCACAGCAGAAGATGTAGCCAATGAACGCTTTCTTAAAGCTGTTGCAAGAATGGGTGCATGAATGCTTGCTTAAAGCTGTTGCAAGAATGGGTGCAAAGGCGAAAATGGACATTCTAGTTTATGAAGGAAATATGAATGTAGAAGAGCTTCTAGACTGGATTAAAGCTCCAGACACATATTTTGACTATGAAGATGTCGAAGAGGATAAGAAGGTCAAGCATGCCATTATGAGATTAAAAGGACATGTAGCCTTGTGGTGGGATGAACTACAAGTGGATAGGCATTGCCAAGGAAAGCAGAAAATTAAGAGCTGGGACAAGATGATTGCAAAGATGAAGGAAAAATTCATTCCTAGGGACTATCAAATTTCTCTGTTCAGGAGAATGCAGAACCTAAGGCAGAAGTTGATGACAGTAAAGGAATATACTGAGGAATTTTACAGGTTGAATATTAGGGCAGGTCATCATGAAAGCAATGACAAAAAAGTAGCCAGGTATATGAATGGCCTGAGATATGAAATTAAATATGAGATGAGTATGTTGACCATCTGAATGGTGGAATATTCTTATCAAATGGCTCTAAAAGCTGAAGAGAAGTTGAGCCGAAAGCAGAGTCAGAGGGGCAGAGGTAGAAGTCAACCCAGAGGCAAATCAGTTGCCCAAGAAAGAACCCAGAAGCCTAGGGACGACTGGAAGAAACCTCAGACATGGATAGAGAGGGGTGGAAGCTCGTAGCGAGGGTGATATGTTGAACAGAGAGGACAGCATAGTGAGCAGAGAGGAGATTATGCTGACAACAACACTTTTCCTCGTACTAGAGGTTAGGGAAGAGGAAGAGGTGGAGTAATTACATGCTTCACATGTGGAAAGAATGGGCACAAGTCTTACGAGTGTCCAGAGAGAAAGAAAGAGGTTGGAGAGACTCACATCATCGAGGCACAGAGGCAAGATGTTGAGGCAGAAGATGCTGAAGGCGGAAGATCACTAATGATGCGAAAAGTCCTTTTGACACCTATGAAGGAGGTGGAAAGTTCATTCCAAAGGACCAGACTTTTTAGGACTAATTGCAAGACCAAGGACTAGGTATGCAAAGTCATTTTGGACAGCGGTAGTACAGATAATCTCGTTTCAACCAAAATGGTAGAGAAGTTGGAGCTGGAGAGAACTGATCATCCAAGCCCATATAGAGTTTCATGGCTACAAAAGGGACATCAGGTAAATGTCACTAAACAATGTTTAGTTGAATTTAAGATAGGAGGATATAATGGTAAGATATTATGTGATGTCATTCCTATGGATGTTTGTCATCTATTTCTGGGTAGACCATGGCAATATGACAGAAATGTGATTCATGATGGACGAATGAACACATACATCCTGGAGAAGAATGGGAGGACACACATGTTGCTTCCAATAAAGGATAAGGAGGTGAAACCGGAAGTAAGCAACATAGTACTTCTCATGAGTGGGAAGGAACTCCTTACTGAGGTCAAGAAGAAGGAGGAACCACAATTCATTGTGGTCAGAAAACTGAGAATTGTTCTCACTAGCACAAGAGTGGATGATTTACCAGAGGAGGTTTAGGAACTGCTGGAAGAGTTCGCTGACATTGTAGTGGATGAATTACCTCGTTCGTTGCCACCGATCAGAAGTGTGAGTCATCATATTGATCTCATACCAGGATCTGGTTTACCAAATAAAGCCGCGTACAGATTGACACCGCAAGAAAATGAAGAAGTTAAAAGACAAGTCCAGGAGTTATTGGACAAAGGTTTGGTCAGGGAAAGCTTGAGTCCATGTGTTGTTCCGAAAATACTCAGTCCGAAGAAAGATGGAGGATGGAGGATGTGTACTGACTCAAGGGAGATTAACAAGATAAACATTAGGTACAGATTTCCATTGCCGAGGATGGATGATCTGATGGACTACTTGAGCAGAGCCAAGTATTTTTCAAAGATTGATTTGAAAAGCGGTTATCACCAGATTCGCATGAGGGAAGGCGATGAATGGAAAACAACATTCAAAACAAACGAGAGGTTATATGAATGGATTTTCATGATGTTTGGCTTAACAAATGCACCAATTACCTTCATGAGGTTGATGAACAAAGTCCTGAAGGAGTTCATCGGGAAATTTTTCAATGTGTATTTGGATGACATACTGGTTTTCAATAAAACAGTAGCGGAGCATCTGAAGCATTTGGCTATAGTGATGTAGAAATTGCAGTAGGAGAAGTTGTTGATAAACATGAAGAAATCCTCATTTATAAAGACAGAACTCATTTACTTGGGATTTTTTATTTCTACAAATGAGTTGAGGATGGATCCAAATAAGGTAGAAGTGATCAAGAATTGGCCATCACCAAAGAACATATTTGAGGTGAGAAGTTTTCACGGGTTGGCTAGTTTCTACCGAAAGTTCATTAGGAATTTCAGTGGAATCAACACAGCGATGATGGACACAGTGAAGAAAAGACATAAATCTTTTCACTGGACAGAAGAAGCTGAAAAAATTTTCAATCTTTTGAAGAGGAAGATTACGGAACAACCAATTTTGGTGTTTCCGGATTTCCAAAAGACATTTTAGGTGAAATGAGATGCAAGCGGATTTGCAATCGGGGCAGTCTTGAGTCAGGAAGACAGGCCAATCGCATACTTCAGTGAGAAGCTGAATGAGGCGAAACTGAAATACTCCACTTACGATAAGGAGTTCTATGTTATTATTCAGGCATTGAAGAAATGGAGGCATTACTTGATCCCGAAAGAATTTGTATTGTACAGTGACAACCATGCACTGCAATTTGTGACTCAACAGGAGAAGTTGAATCAAAGACACGTCAAATGGGTAGAATATATGCAGAATTTCACTTTTGTAATTAAACACATTTCTGGTACTGCTAACAAATTTGTTGACGCTTTGAGCAGGAAGTGTTTGCTGTTGTAGGAGTTTAAAGTCAAAACATTGGGTTTTGATGATCTCAGGGACATGTACGCAGATGATCCAGACTTTAAGGAAGCGTATGAAGCAGCTGAGAATCCAGTTCTCAGAGATAGTAGAAAATGGGTTGAATACATGATCCAGGAAGGATTGTTGTTTAAGGGCAATCATCTATGTATTCTAAATTGCTCCATGAGGGAGAATCTACTGAAGGAGAAACACAGTGGAGGATTGGTCGGACACTTCGGTCATGAAAAAAAATTTGCAAAGCTGAGAGAATCATATTTTTGGCTGGGAATGTGAGAAAACATCAAAAGATTCATGGATAGATGCAGAATTTGCCAGCATTCGAAGGGAAGGAAGCAGAATGCAGGATTTTATCAACCATTACACATACCTGAGAATCCGTGGGATAAAATTAGCATGGATTTTGTGTTGGGGTTGCCAAGAACACAAAGAGGTGTTGATTCAATCTTTATGGTGGTGGATAGATTTTCCAAGATGGCACACTTTATCCCATGTTAGAAAACTAGTGATGCGACTCACATCGCGAACCTGTTTTTCAAAGAAGTCATTCGAC
>JASDQU010307772.1:67366-82589 GCA_032191745.1 Picea mariana
GACTTAGGCTTTTTGCACTATTTCCTTGGCCTCCAAGTTTTGCAAACCAATGAAGGAATTTTTCTTTCCCAGTCTAAGTATGCTTGTGAAATTCGTTGTCGCTTTCACATGGATGATTATAAACCAACCCCTTCTCCCTTCTAGTTTGGAGTCAAGATTACTGCCACCTGTACTTCTCCTGAAGGTAATGCCACCCTGTACCGTTAGTTAGTTGGTAGCCTCTAATACTTGACTCATACCCGTCTTGATATTTCCTTTGTTGTTGGTATTGTTGCCCAGTTTATGAAAACACCCCATGAAAGCCATTGGAATGCATATAAAAGGATACTTCGCTATGTTCGTGGTACAGCTCAGTTCGGGATACATTACAGTTTAGGGGGGACTCCCTTATTGGTTGGTTTCACTTATTCATATTGGGCTGGCAACCCTGATGATCAGAAGTCTACTGCAGGTTATGTTTTCATCCTTGGTTCTAGATCTATCACTTGGGCCTATAAGAAACAACAAGCTATTGCACTTTCTTCACTAGAAGTAGAGTACCAAGCAATGTTAAATGCAAGTCAGGAAGCCTTGTGGCTTCAACAGATCCTTTCAGAGTTTGGATTCGAGCAACAACATCTGACCAACCTTTGGTGCAACAATCAGAGTGCCATCAAGCTCACCAAAGACCCAGTTCAACATCAATGCAAAAAGCACATCGAGCTACATATGCACTTCATCAAAAAGCTCATTCATGATCAAGTTATTGAAGTGATCTTTTTCCCTACAGAAGATCAAGTTGTTGACATTTTCACCAAGTCTCTTACAGAAGTGAAGTTTTCCAAACTTCAATCTATGTTAGGAGTTCAGGAATTTTTCATTAAGAGGGGATAGGCTCTAATGCCTCCTTCCTTTTCCTATTGTCTCAACATTGTAAATCCTTCAATCCTATCCCAAGTTGTTCTTAAGGAGGGATGTTAGGATATTTATACACTTAGGAGTTAGTTAAGATCTACTTGGTCTAATGTGTCATTATGTAAAAGTGTGTTTCTTAGTGTGTTTCTTTAGTATGCATTAGTATGTATCTGTAGTTAGGAAATTCGACGATCACGATATGTTCCCAACATAGAGTGATCTGATGGTTCATACTCTCCTCGATCTTAACAACCATTGATCTGTGGCTTAACACCTGATTGGTCCATGATCTCTATTTAAAGAGCATGGAGGGTCATTTGTCGATGATCGATTGTGAGAAAATCTCTTGTAAAATATTTCTGTAATTTTTTTCTTTTGCATTAATAAACTGCTCCAAGTAGCCACATTGATTGGGGCCGTGGATGTTTTCCTGTAGGGGTTTTACCACGTGAAAACATCGGTGTGTTGATCTTTGATCTGGTTATGTGAGTGGTTACTGAAGGTGTTCTTCCTTTGTTGGACTACCTATGTTGTTGAACATGAAGATCCATCATAAACAAGGTGTTCTCTAATCCTTGTCCCAATCCACTTGGTTGCTCTGATAGTTGTGAAACGTCTTAAAAAGTTTTCATACCTTCCTTGTTGCCAATTATCAAAAGCTACCTCTGAATCTTCACTTCTAGACTGAATGCTACTCCAACTTACTGACCCATCTACAATAGGGTTAATGTAGTCTACCCATTTTCCTATAGTCAGAGTGTAGATTTAATCTAGGACATCCTATATCATATTCTTGTCTACGGGATCAATATATCGAGGACCTTGGTATGGTCAAGAGGTTGGGTTACTTTGATACCATCCACTTCAAAGGTCATAATTTCCTTCTTAATATATATGATGACGTAATTCTCATAGCCCCAGTTAATGCCCAATAGATCTAGGTATGGGTTCCCCCTCCATTATTTATATAACCTCGAAGTCTACCATTGTTTTAATGCCAACTAAATCCACTTCAACATTTTGCAGCCTCCCAACCAGATATATATTGTATTGATTGGTCATTCACAACTAAATAGGTGAATAGACGAGCTTGGGCTTGTCAATTACTTCCAAAGTTTTCTTTAGTAGTATGTTGATGTTCGAGCCCAAGTCTTACATAATATCGCTAATCTCATAGTTGTCAATGTGGGCATTTAGTATAAATTCTCTTCAAGATATTCGCTTCCTCCTCCATACCCTACTTGCATTTCTCTTTGGAATATTATTAGCAATCAACTCCTATGGCTCCCTTCAATCCCTAAAGTCCCTATAATTTTGTTTTGCAACTTCTTGATGAGTTGTTCATCATTCAAAATGTTCGAATATAATTGGAACCATAAATCAATAGTTTTTTGTGATTTCCTTGGAGGTTCCTTTTGTGCAAACAAATCTTCCACAACTCTTGGTTGAAGCTCAAATATTGGTTATGTGACTATTGGCATTGTAGGATTAAACATGTGAAAAAACATCTCTACTGCATTCTTAAAGAAATCCTTCTGCCTTATGGGATCATACTTAACATCCTCCGGTACTAGTTTCTGAATCTTAGTTTGATTAGGGTTGTCAACATCGACACTAGTCCTTGTTCCTCCTCAAGTAATAATATTAATTCTAGGCTCCTTTTCTTCAGTGATAGGCCAATGTTTAAAATTTATCAAATTAGCTCCTCGTTGCCTAGTGTGATCTTCCAATTTAGTGATCAATTCAAGGAAATACTTGGTGGCATGGGTGTTGTTTCTATAGTGTGCACACCAAGGTCTTATCGAAAGAGGACAATATCTTGTGAGTTGTCCTTGTTCATCACAATTGTAAGAACACACTGCTCCTCTTCTGTCGATCCATCCATCTCTGTGACCTCCCTCAAATATTCGAGGAGCTTTGTCGACCCTAAATGAAAATTGTTCCAATTTATCCACAAGAGCATCTAGAGCGCGACACTTCTTGGAAGTGTGAGTAGGTGACCCACATAATTCAAAGTATACTATATTCAAAACATGACTATACTTTTGTAGAATTGGGGAGTGCTTAGGGGAGTAGCCATGGCTTCAATAGATTTCACAATACTCCCCATTCCGACCTCCTTGATGTTTTGGGAAGGAATGGTATTGAATAGGGCCATGAAATGGTGATGTAGCAACAACTTGCACAATGCCTCCCGATGGTCCTACCAGTGGAGGCACCATCAAGTGCGGAGGGGGTATGCACCCCTAAGTCTTTGGAATTCCATCACTGTATGACCTTTAGTATAGAATCCAACACACCATACCTATGATCGAATTTCTTTTGGAAGGGTTTGTTCTTAAATCTTGTCAGTTAACAAAGAAATCTGGCCTTGCAGTTGCAAGATATGATGATCATTGTTAGGAAATGAGGAACACTTCCACACTAAACCTAGTAGAAGAGAGGAAGAAAGATTTAAAAAAGAAAGTAAATTACAAAGCAAACACACAATAAACAAATATTTTACCCTAGAAACCCAAATGGGAAAACCAACATTCCTTGAGTGTTCTTCTCTCTTGTTGTCTTATTTATTTAGAATAAAAGGTTACATGCCTAACTTTGGTCTACACCTAAGACACAATCAAAATCATACCTTCTTTCTTTACACAAGAACAACATTGTAGCCAGTTCAACTTACATCTACATGACCAACAACCTCTACAATTATTGATTACCCATTAAAAAATCCATTACAACATTACAACATGCCTTCTTTACATAATTTACATTAGGAAAAAGCCTAAAGAAAAGGTGCCCCAAAATAGTTACAGATCCATGTAGATCATTGGCTACAAATCCCATGAATTTCAGGATTTTGTTACAATCGACTACCAAGTTGGATTACCAGTCGACTACCAGTTGGCCTTCATTTGGTCTTCAATCCGTTGCCACACGTCTGTCTGTTGACCTCTTCGACTTGTTTTCGATGTCTTCAACTTAGACTTTACCTGGTCGAACCACCTTGACCTTTTCCTTGCTATCGATGTCTTCGACTTTGACTTTACCCGATTGAACCAGTCTTTGAATTCGGCTTTACCCGGTCTAACCATTTCAACTAGACTTTCAATGCAAAGAATATAACAACCCAACATTCTCCCACTTGTTGTTTTCTTTGCTGAAATTGGAAGATCTATGAACTTTCATTCATAGAACTAGTGAAAAACTTCCCATTGCCTCTCTGCACCAAGAGAACTTCGCAACACTCACAAACTTGGTCAAAGAGTTTGCTATGTTTTTCAACGTGTCTACTTTCTCCAACAACACCTTGTTTCTTTCCACCATGTCTCTCATGAAATGATATTGTACATCAATGTGCTTAGTCTTAGAATGATAAGTTGGGTTCTTTGCCAAGAGTGTTGCACTTTGATTGTCACAACTTATGTTCATAGATTTTTTCTCAAACCCGATTCTTGAACACAACCTTTGGAACCATACTGCTTCTTTACTTACATGAGTGGTTACCATGTATTCAACTTCTATTGTTGACAAGACTATGACTGCCTATTGCTTACTCATCTAGTTGATTTCTCTGTTGAACATATTGAAATCGTATCCACTGGTCAACCTTCATCGATCCATATCTCCATCCCAGTCGACATCGACAAATCCATGTACATTTACTTCACCGTCATCTCCAAATTTTCTTTGGTATCATATAGCGTAATCTTTTGTGCCACAAAAATACCTTAATGCTCTCTTGATAGCTATCCAATGCTCCTTCCCAGGTGTCGACATTTACCTAGTCAACACTATTAGGGACCTAATCTCCCTAACCCCTCACGTAGGTAGAATAATATAATTCCATGTAATAAAGGCCAATATTAATAAGGCCTAGCAATAAGGAAGAATAAGTCAAATGTAAGAAGACCTAATAGAAGCTTCTGCTTCTAGAAGGATCTTCCTCTATATTTTTCTTTTGAATAGATAGATTTAGTATAAATAGGAGTAGAGGCTATGCAAAAGATTATATTGGATATTATTGTAATAGAGCCCTGATCTACTGGAGGTTTCCCCCTTGAAGAGGAAAGTGAACATTGCTATCATTACTCAAGGTGCTCTTTTTGGTGTTATTCTGGTATTGTTTTGGTTATATCATTGTTTCTCTGCCATTTCTATGCTAAAATATTTCTATTTTGCATACTATTTTATATATGGAATACTACAAGTGGTATCCAAGCACCTTCCTTGGTAGAAAATTGTGGGTTAAAATTTTTCAGGGTAGAGATGTATTCTAGAGTCTTAAAGCTACATAGATCTTTTGTTTCGTGCATAAACCCACAGTCAGGGAGTCATGCATGCATGAAATACATGAGGTACTTAAGCGCACATCTGTTGGCCACCCTTGTAACCCCTGTTGGTACCCCTTAGAGTGGTATTGCATTAGACAACATCTGTATACGGATCGACCTACATCTCTTGAAACCCTCCATAGATAAACTGATTGGCTGCCTGACTGCTATAGTGCCACCGAGAACGACACTCATGAAGATACTCTCTATCACCTGGGTAGTCAGGTAGTATGACTAAGGGTACAGTCTATCCTGTTGGCACACTTATTTGGGACCTATCCCACTTGGTTCCTCTCTTCGCCCCGATTCTAGTGATACCTATCATTTTTAGCACAATTTTTTTGTGTGGACTTGACCCTTCTTCAACACCCTTATTCGGCCCCTATCCCATTGGATCCCCCTTTTCTCCCTAATCGCAGTGGTACCTATCATTTGGCACCCTTATTATCTGTGGTTCCACGCACTCCTCAAGACCCCTTTTGTTTCCCTTATACCATTTGCCTGCTCATTTATCCAAATGGCTACCACACAAGCCCAAGAACTCAATACCTTGATTGCTGACACCCACCAGAACTAAGAAGACATCAAGACTATCAATGCCAGCCTTAGCTCAATCAATTCAGCTATTGAGATCCTCAAGGAACAATGTTTCCACATCAAAGACCTGAAAGACCTCAAATAACACTTCTTGGGCCATTCCCATAATCCTTCGTCTTCTGAACAACCATCTTATTAGGATGACCATGACTCTTCCCATTACCAAGGTCCTCATACTACCCACTTTTCTTGAGACCTCCACCCTCCCATAATTGAGGTGAACAAATTTGATGGATCGGATCCTATAGGATGGGTCACCCAAATGGAACATTATTTCTCTTTACATGGAATTATCGATGATTTATCCAAGATCCAGAATGATGGAAATGGTGGCAATGGCGAAAAAAGGCACGTCGAGGGTATGTTGACTGGACACAGTTTTTGGCCAAACTTTATGACTTCTTTGACTCTGACACCCACCATTTAGGTCGTTTGACCAAGTTAAATCAATCTGGGACAGTGGAAGACTTTATTTCCACATTTGAGAACTTAGATTTCAAAACGGAGGGCATGCCAGATGCTTTCTTTAGGGAATGCTTTATCAGTGGCCTCAAAGATGAAATGTGTGCCCATGTTCTCATGGATCGCCCCGAGACTTGGTTGGAAGCTACTCAATGAGCCAAGGAAGCACAACAGATTGTATCCTCCCAGACCCACAAACCCTCCTTTCCTCCTCGCCCTAAACCCACCAATTATGCCTCTCCTACAGCTCCCCTCAAGATCCAGAAATTAATCGAGGCTGAAATGGATGAACATCAACTCAAGGTTCTTTGTTATAATTGTGATGCAAAATATTTTCCCGGGCACAAGTGTAAGGAACATTTTTTTTATGGCTGTGTCTAAGGATCTTTCTGAAGAATATGTTGTTGTTCCACCCATGGAGGAACTACCATCGCCATCTGACCTCACCCCACACTCTGATCCACCAAAAATTAACCTAGTGATTTCACTTAATGCCCTCATTGGATTCTCTGCTCCCCAGAATTCACAGATCATGCCTTCCAAGACTTAAAAGATGCTATGTGCTTGACCCCTGTCCGCCCGCCTAGACTTCACAAAGACATTCGTATTGGAATGTGATGCTTCTGGGAAAGGAATAGGATCCATCCTCATGCAAGATGGTAGGCCTTTGGCCTTCACTAGCAAACAACTTTCAGAGCAACAATTGGGCCAATCCATTTACGAAAAATAAATTTTATCTATTTTTCATGCTATGGATCCCTGACATCCTTATTTATTGGGTCAACGATTCCAAATCAAAACTGATCATCAGAGTCTCAAGTATTTCCTGGGACAACAAATTTCATCTCCGACGCAACAAAAATGGGTGACCAAGCTATTTGGCTATGATTATGAGAGCATTTACAAGAAGGCAAAGGAAAATATAGTGGTCAATGCTCTTTCCTAATATGAAGAAGATAGGTCCCCTTTCCCCCTCTCCTTCATTGTACCAGATTGGCTCCAAGTTGTTCATCAAGAATGGGTGCAAGACCCAAAAAATTATTTGTAACACAATTCTTTAGTTTCTCAAGGGTACTCTTGGAACAATGAAGCGTTGTGCTACAAAGGCCATTTTTATTTATGCAATCAATCCCAACTTAAATCTACAGTGCTTTCTGAACTTCATGCCTCACCCACAACCAGACATTCCAGGTTTACCAAAACCTATGAATGGGTCAAACATTCTTTTTCTAGGAGGGTATGAAACAAGACGTCCACAACTTTGTGGATAAATGTGAGATCTGTCAGTGCAACAACAGAAAAACTATCAAAGCTTCGGAAACACTCCAACCGCTTTCGATTCCCCCTACTATTTGGACAGATATTTCTATGGATTTCATTGTCGGCTTACATAAATCGGGAAATAAGTCAGTCATCATGGTGGTCATAGATCGTCTCTCCAAATATGCTCATCTTTGTGCTCTTCAACACCCATTCACAGCCGCCACCGTGGCTCGAATCTTCATGGATAATATCTTCAAGCTTCATGGCATGACTAATTCCGTTGTCTCTGACAGAGACCCCACTTTCACTCACAATTTTTGGCAAGAATTGTTCAAGCTATAGGGAACCCAATTGCATCTCAGTACTACCTATCACCCCTAGACGGATGACCATAATGAAGTTGTCAACAAGTGTTTGGAAACATATTTGAGGTGTTTTCCATCTGAGAGGAAAAATCAGTGGGCTCAATGGTTACCCCTAGCTGAATGGTGGTACAACACATCTTATCATACAACTACTCACATGATTCCTTTTGTAACCATCTATGGCCAAAAGCCCCCATCATTTCTCTCCTATATGCCAGGGGTCTCGAAGGTTCATGAGGTTGAAAAAAATCTTACAGTCCACAAGGCTATTTTTTGTGCCCTCAAAGACAATTTGGTCATGGCTCATAATCGCATGAAGCAACAAGAAAACCAAGATCATTCCAAATGTCATTTTGTTGAAGGGACTAAGTGTTTCTTTGACTACAACCTTATAATCAGACTTCACTCAAAGATAAACACTATCAGAAACTTGTGCCCAAATTTTATGATCCTTATATAGTGCTTAAGCTTGTGGGATCGATATCCTATCAGTTAGCTCTACCCATTCAGTCGAAGCTCCATCCTATTTTTCATGTTTCCTGCTTAAATAAATTGATTGGAACTAAGTGCCAAACTCAAACTAGTCTCCCTGAGTTGGATGAAGAAGGTTCCATATGGTTATATCAACAAGCAGTCTTGGCCCAGTGAGAGCATCATCTCCATCAACGCACCATATAGGAAGTGTGAGTCCAATGTA
Source organism: Picea mariana (assembly GCA_032191745.1). Lineage (NCBI taxonomy): Eukaryota > Viridiplantae > Streptophyta > Pinopsida > Pinales > Pinaceae > Picea > Picea mariana. Next base: position 75,973 of record JASDQU010307772.1, read on the forward strand.
AATATACACCTCCAAAAGATGCCACCTGTGAGCCGACCACCATTCTACAAAATTCCCCTCATCTGAAGCCTTGAGGAAAAGGTTGTTCTTCAAGGGGGAGGCCATGTTAGGGACCTAACCTCCCTAACCCCTGACATAGGTAGAATAATATAATTCCATGTAATAAAGGCCAATATTAATAAGGCCTAACAATAAGGAAAAATAAGTCAAATGTAAGAAGACCTAATAGAATCTTTCGCTTCTAGAAGGATCTTACTCTAGATTATTCTTTTGGATAGATAGATTTAGTATAAATAGGAGTAGAGGGTATGAGAAAGCTTGTCTTGGAGATTATTGTAATAGAGCTCTTCTCTGCTAGAGGTTTCCCCCTCGAAGAGGCAAGTGAACATTGCTATCATTACTCAAGGTGCTCTTTTTGGTGTTATTCTGGTATTATTCTGGTATTGTTTTCATTATATCATTGTTTCTCTGCCATTTCTATGCTAAAATATATATTTTTTGCATACTATTTTATATTTGGAATACTACAAACACTCCCATTACATGGGCAATGTCTGGTCAAGTGCAGACCATCACATACATTAGAATACCAACAACACTTGCATAGGGAACATATGCCATGTCCTCTATTTCCTCCTGTGTCCTTGGACACTCTTTAACAATTATCCTTGCTCCCACAGGAATTGACACCTTCACAGGTTTGCAATCCTTCATGTTGAAACATTTCAAAATTGTTTCAATATACTTCTTTTGGTTCAACTAGAGCTTTGTAGCTGCTCGATCTCTCTTGATCTCCATTCCCAAAATGAAGTTCACTGCACCAAGATATTTCATGTCTAACTTGGAGGATAAATAATTATTCACCTCCTTTATTGCACTCATGTTATTTCCAATCAACAACATGTCATCGATATACAATGCTACATATATGAAACACCCACCTTCTTCTTTGGAATATATGCAATGATCAACTTTGCTTCTCACAAACCCCAAAATAAGGATGTGTGTGTCAAACTTTTGGTACCACATCCTTGGTGATTGCTTTATACCATAAAGGGATATTTTCAGTTTGCACACCAAATCTTTCTTTCTCTTTACTACAAATCCTTTAGGTTGTTTCATGTGGATTTCTTCTTCTAGGTCCCCATGTAGGAAAATTGTCCTTACATCCATCTATTCTATTTCTAGATCAAATGTTGTAGCCAGAGAAATTAGTACTCCAATGGAGGTTGATTTTGCAACAGGGAAAAAAAACTCACTAAAGTCAAATTCTTCGACTTGGGAATATCCTTTCGCTACTAGTCGAGCTTTGAATTTCTTGACTTGACCTACTGCATTCATCTTCTTCTTGAATACCCATTTTCTACCAATAAATTTCTTCCACTACGTAATTCGATTAATTCCCATGTCTCATTATTGTGCAAGGATTCCATTTCTTCGACCATGGCATCCTTCCAAAGTTTTCCCTCTGCTGAGTCGACTGCCTCCCCGACTGCCTTGGGATCATTGTCGGTGGTATTTAACACAAATGTGGAATGGAATTTAGGTGTACTATACCTTTCAACTAGTTTTCTTACTCGTTCCAACCTCCTTACAACTGAGGTTAGTTGTTCCACCTCTTATTCTGACTCAATCAACTCATCTAAATCATCTTTTTCGTTCCTCAGTTCAAATTGCACCTTCTTTGGATTATTCTTTGTTTGAACCATTTATTTAGGCTCAAAATTCCTTTCGACTTATTTGAAGACCACATCTTGATTCTACACTATTTTCCTTGATGCAGGATCCCAGAGCTTATATCTTTTCATTTCTTCTTTATATCCAATGAAAATACACTTGATTGTCTTCTTGTCTATCCTGCTCCTCTTTTCTTTGGGAACATGCGCAAATGAATCACAACCAAATACTTTGAGATGTGAGACCAAAGGCTTCTTACCAGACCATACCTCATGTGGATTCATGTCAATTAGCACTGACAAAGAAGACATGTTCAATAGGTATTTTGCAGTGTCCGTTGCCTCCACCCAGAATTCTTGTGCGAGCCCAACACCACTGAGCATGCTCATTGCCTTGTCCATCAAGGTTATGTTCATTCTCTTAGAAACCCCATTTTTTTGTGGGGTATAAGGTGTGGTATTTTGGCATGCTATGCCACACTGCTTACAGAACTAAATAAATTCCTTTCCATAGAATTCACCACCATTGTTAGTTCTCAACACCTTAATCTTCTTATGTGTCTAGTTTTCTACAAGAGATTTAAACTCTTTGAATTTGTCAAAAACCTATAATTTCTTCCTCAAAAATATATCCATGTCTTCTTGGAAAAATCATGAATGAAGGAGACATAATACATGAATCCACCAAATGAAGGCACTGAAACAAGGCCAAACAAATCACTATGAACCAACTCTAGAATCCCCTTTTACCTTGTCCATCCATATGGGAACCTCACTCGACTTTGTTTTCCATATATGCAATGTTCACAAAAGTTGACTTCTAAATTACATTCAGGAAAATCTTCGACCATACCTTTGTTATGCATATCTTGAATTCTTTTTTCTCCAATATGTCCCATTCTCTCATGCCATAGCATGGTCAGGTCGGTTTTATGATGACTTGTCGAGTCGGTTTGAATCCACTCAACGCGAGTCGAGTCGAGTCGAGTTGACTTCAAGAACAATGATGTTGTTGCATCTAGTCGAGTCTAAATTCCCTAATAACTTGTATAGGGTTCTAATCCGAACTCCTTTCATTAAGACCATCATACCTATGACCATCTTTCACATATCCTTCTAAAATAGAGTGTGCACTCCTGCATCACTCATCTTGCTAACATATAGCATGTTTCTTTCCAAACCCAGAATGCGTAGCACAGTTGGAAGGGTTCTAATCCTCCCATCATGCAGTATCAATCGAACTCTTCCTCGTCCAACAATTTTGGTTGTCAAGTCATCCCCTAAGAAAACATCTGCTCCTTCATATTGTTCATATTCACAGAACCATTCTCTATGTGGTGTCATATGATATGATGCTCCTAAGTCGATTAAGAAAACATCTTGATCCGATTGTGTACTAGTCGACGCCAGTACACATCGCCTCCCTTATCTGGAGTTGTCTTTCTCTCAGTCGATCGCTTCTTGTCAGATCCTGTACCTAATTACATTGCCTTGGAATTTTAGTCCCTTTTGTAATGCCCAAATTTACCACATTTCCAACATCTTCTCATCAACTAAACAAGGGATTTAGATCTACCCTTCAACTTAGACTTTCTACCGAAGAATTTTCCTTTATCTCTGTTAACCGGTCAACCTCTCACCACTAATGAATCTTTGGTTGATCCTTCCATGTTCTTCCTTCTCATTTCTTCTGAAAATAGAGATGCAACCACATATTCTAGTTCTAATGTGGTTGAATTTCTCCCTATAGCCATGACTAAGCTATCCCAGGAGTATGGAAAATAACATAATAGGATAACACAATTCTCCTCCTCAATGATTTTAATATCCACAGAAGATAACTGGATTAAAATGGTACTAAACACATTTAAATGCTCAGTCACCGAACTGCCCTCACTCATCCTCAGAAGATATAGTTTCTTTCTGGGGAATACCTTGTTTACTAGGGATTTTGACTAGTATAAGCTTCCCAACTTGTCCCATAGTTTCTTGGCCAAATATTAACCTGAGACATTCAATAGTACTGAATTTACAAGACAAAGTTGAATCATACTCCTTTCCCTTCTCTCAAGTTTCTCCCATTCTTCTGTCAACATACCTGTCGGAAAGGTACATGTACAGATTGTTGCCCATTGTTCTTGATTTACAAGGAGATCTTAAATTTTAATCTTCCAAAGCTCAAAATTTTGGCCATTTAATTTTTCGATTTCTATTCTCGAGATTCTCACCATTCTTTAATACAATCTTTAAAGTTTTTTGACTTACAACTCTTATTGAACCTAGGGTTTAGCTCATATACAAGAATGTTAAACCAAGCTTTGATACCACATGTGAGTAACTGAAGAACACTTCCACACTAAACCTAGCAAAAGAGACGAAGAAATATTTAAACAAGAAAGTAACTAACAAAGAAAACAAACAGTACATGGAGATTTTACCCTCGAAACCCAAATGAGAAAACCAACGTTCCTTGAGTGTTCTGCTTTCTTATTGTCTTATTCTTTTAGAATAAAAGTTTCATGCCTAAACTTGGTCTACACCTAAGATACAATCGACATCATACCTTCTTTCTTTACACAAGAACAACATTGTAGCCAATTTGACTTACATCTGCATGACCAACAATCTCTACGATTATTGATTAGTGATTAAAAAATCCATTACAACATTACAACATTCCTTATTTATAGGCTTTACATTAGGAAAAACCATAAATAAAAGGTGCCAAAAAATGGTTACAGATCCGCACAAATGATTGGCTACAAATCCCATGAATCTTGGGATTCTTTTACAATTGACTACCAAGTCGGATTACCAGTCGACCTTCATTCAATCTTTACTTGGTTTCCACACGTCCACCTATCGACCTCTTATCGGTTGACCTCTTCCACTTGCTATCAATGCTTTGACTTTGAATTTACCCAGTCGAACCACCTCGACCTCCAACTTGCTATCGATGTCTTCGACTTCGACTTTACCCGGTTGAACTACCTCGACCCTCGACTTGTTGTCGATGTCTTTGAATTTGACTTTACTTGGTCAAACCACCTCAACCTTTGACTATCAGTCAATCCACCTCGAATAGAGTTTCACTGCAAAGAATATAACAACCCAACAATTGTGAGGTGGTCTCATCACCTGCAAGCTTCCAGGATAGCCTGTCATAGAATCGATTTTCATTGCTTTCTCCAAAGATTCCCCCAAAGTAGTGTTTCTTTGTTGAGTCAAAGGAATTTGGGTCAATGGTAAAAACCCATGTATAAATAATTCTCGGTAGTGGTCTTCGTGGATGGGATTTTCCAATTTCTCTATCACATCCTTAAACCTTTGGTTCTATTCCCATGTGGATTCCCTGTCTGTCTGTTTGATCTCTTGCAACCCAGAGAGATATTGTTTCTTTGACTATGGTAAGTAGAATGATGCTATGAACCTCTATTTTAACTGCACAAGAGTGAAATCTTGTCCTTGATTATTCCCTATCCCAATGGATTTCATGTACCATTTTAAAGCTCGACCTCTCAAGGTTGTCTGAAATTCGACCAGTTTGTTGGCATCTAGAGTTCCACAAGACCTCTATATGGATTCACACATAAACTAATGTTGTTTTTATGGGATTTTAGCTCACAGGGATCTCACTGAGTAGATCAATAAGATCTCCCTAGGACAAACTAGTTATCCTATACATGAGGGGTAGAATCCTTATGGATTTCCTAGATTTAGACTCAAATACATGGATTCATGATTATCCTAAAGAGTATGGAGGATTTGCATACCTATCTTGAGGTGGTCCTCTGTATTTCCTGGGCGTTGTAGTCCTGAAACTGTAGCTCCAAGCTCCACAACTTGCTCCCTGTATACAAAAGACCAACAAAACCTTATATTCTTCTCTATTAAGGATTATAATCCTAGATCCAATATAGTTCTAATAAGATCTATGAAGAAATGAATAAGATCTATCATTCATTAAATGAACATAAATGAAATGAGGGGAAAACCAAATGATCTATTATTAATCATGAGAACAATACATGAAAACATGTGTTGGGCTCTAAAGATGTCCTAAAAACAACCTCTATGCATCAACCAAAGGTAGGCGTTGGCACAAGTGTTTTACTTGTTGCTTATGTAGGTTCTTACCTTCCATTTTCAATACCAAGCCTCCAGAGATGCAACACTTATAAAGGAACAACAATCGTAAAGGGAACGATAGTTGTTCTATTCAAAGGAACAACAATCGTAAAGGGAATGATAGTTGTTCTATTCAAAGGAACAACGCGACCTGCAAAAAAGAATAACAATTGGAACAAAAGGAACAACAATCATTATATTGGGCTGAACTAATGTTGAATTAATTTTGTTGTAGTACTTGCCCAACTATCTAATTTGTCAGCCTAGGGTTCGTAAACTGACAAAGCACATGCAAAGTATATGCAATATTGAAGCGAGACTAATCTAATCTAATGTTTAAGCTACAATTGAAATTGAATCATTAATCTAACACACGACTGAAATAGAATCATAAATCTAACACACGACTCAGAATTGAATTAATCTAGTTGCATAAATGAAATTAATCTAGGAATGGGAAATTGCATAAAGGAAATTAATCTAGAAATGGAGAACTACATGAAGGAAAAGCAAGTACAACATGTGAAGAGTTAAATAACACAACAACATATGTGAGCTCACACCAATGAAGCAATCTTATATTACAATAACCAAATCAATCTTCATAACCAAATAATAAAAGCATGAAAACCAAAAGCATGAATCAAAGCTAAGAATCCCTTTCTCTTTCGAATCCTAATGACTACTCTAATTCTCTACTTACAACTGATTGAATTCTAATTGCTCCTAATGAAATTCTCATGAAGAGAGAGCACTCTCTTTTATACATGAGAGCCTTGAAGATAAGATAACCATCTCATTATTACAGATCCA
>JASDQU010307772.1:82689-104746 GCA_032191745.1 Picea mariana
GACTATGTTTTTCTACCCTTGGGAGAGGTTGGTACAGAGTGGAAGACTCTCTTTGTGTTGCTACGAGAATCCACTATTATGAACTTTCGAAATTTACCAGTGTTTGGGACCACATGCGAGGTTGGTCGTTGTACCAAGTTCTGCATCAGTTGTGTCCACAATGGTTCCCTCTGGTTGGACCAAGAGTATATTATTCATGTAGAAGATATCCACTAGATCACAGGTCTATCAATGGAGGGTGATGATGTGATTTGTAAGCGGGAGGCTTATAGAATATCTTCCTCACCAACACATAATTTTTTGTTCAAAAATAATTATAAATCTGGCTTTGTAAATGTCAAAAAAAATCTTGACCAATCAAGTCCCAAGTTGAGTCGAAAAGAAACAAAGAGTCAATTCGAGTCAGGAAATTGCAAGACAAAACATGTCGGGTTGAGTCGAAGAAAGTCAGTCGAGTAGAGGCAAGTCAGGTCGATTCGAAGCAAATCAATCGGGTAGAGGTAAGTCAGGTCAAGTCCAAGCAAGTTGAGTCCAATCAAAGCAAGTCAGGTCAAGTAGAAGCAAGTCATTTGAGTCAAAGCAAGTCATGTCGAGTCGAGGAAAGTCGAAACAAATCGGGTTGACTGAAAGTTTTTTCAAGTCGAAAATATTCTAAGACGAGTCGACCAAAATATGTTTATCGGTCGAATGGGGAAGGAAATTCAACCAAAAGAGAAACCAAGTCGAATTTCTAATGACCAACAATTAGAAGGAGTGTCTAAGGTGAATTTACTCACCAGTAATGTCAAAAAACATTTTGGAGTGAACTTGGGTAACCGATAGTGAATAAAAACGTAGGGGAGTCGATTTTAAGGTTCACAAACAATAAAGAATGTTTCAGGAGTCGGTTCGGCACACGACAATGAAGGAAAAGGATCAACTAGGTCAGTTATGAGCTCAATGAATGGAAACAATATTAGAAACCCCTGAATGAAAAGAAATGACTCTCAAAGGAGGGCCACCAATTTCCAATCTCAGAATTCATTGCATGATTGTAGTTAAAGAGTCGTTATTCTAATGTATTAACCCATTGAGAACCAGATTAATATAAAACAATCTCATACAATAACAACATGAATTCCTCATCTCTATAATATACAAAAATGACCATTAAAATACAATGCATACATTAACCATTCTTAAGAAAACATAAACCGCGACAATCATCACACATAGACTAATATTTTTACCCTGTAAACCCAAATGGTTAAGTTACATGCTCTCTAGTACATGTGTATGCTCCTCAGTAACATATGGGCAGCCTCTCTACATAATTCACAGCCAAAGAACTCCTTTCTCATTGTGGGGATACATTATATAGAATGTTGAGTTGACTGGGAGGATAACTAGAAGGCCAGGCATCCCCAATGCTTCAGCTTCTCTCCAGTTCGTCTCTCCATTGTTTCTTTATTTATTTGTGTTTTTATCCCACATGGGTTTATTCCTTTCCATTAAAATGTATACTACCCAACATTACACACATTACATACAAAATTGGACATCAATCATGATGACATGGGGCCCTTCATGTCAACAAGTCAATCTCCTTTATTTCCCATAGCCTAAACAATACCTTTGTTGTTCATCTTTGAGTCCTATGCCGATAGCCAATTGTTCTTGTTGAATTTGATTCATATCAAACCTCCCCAATGGGAGGCTTTTGGTCCCTAAAAGATACCAAGGATAAATGAAGGAACTTTCTTGCAATCTGGTTCCTCTCATACCATTTTGTTTTCCTTGCAGTCTATCCCTTGAGACCAATCTACCACATTTCTTGTCGTCCTCTGCAAGTCGTTCACTGCTTGTGTTGCATAATTGTCTCTTCTTTGGACTCCTTAAGACCATGAGGTGCAAAGTCTTCGACGGTGGGAAGAAACTGATGTTCTTCCTCCTCATCCAGCATGGAGGGTTAAAACGACTTCAAATATTCCACGTTAATGACTAAGATGATCTGCATATGCGGTGGAATTTTTAGTTTGAAGGTGTTCTCATTCACTTGCTCCATGATCTCAAATGGTCAATATCTAAGGGGCTTGAGTTTCTTCATTTCTCCTTGTAGTTGTTCCCTACTGAGGTAGAGCGACACCTTGTCTCCAACACAGAACTTATAATCCTCCATGTGTTGATCATGCCTAGCTTTGTACAATTGTTGGCTCTTCTCAAGTTGCTCCTGAACCCATAGATGTATCTGCCTGATCGTTTCCACAAATGTTCTTGCCTTTTGTTCTTCTCCTTGTAATTTTGTGTCTTCCCTCTATTGTCTAGAAATGATGTCAAATGGTGAAAGAGGTAAATAACCAAAACAAGTCTCGAAAGGGGACTTAATGGTGGAAGAATGAAGTGCCCTATTGTAATAATGTTGAATGTAGACTATCTGCTTGACCCATGTCTTTGGATGTTTGTTGTTTTATCCTCTCAACATTTGCACCAACATCATGTTTACGACCTCATTTTTTCCATCTGTCTGAGGATGAAAGGCAGTGGAGTACTTCAACTTGGTATCCATTCTCTCCCAAAGGGTTGTCCAAAATCTTCCCAAAAACTTGTTGTCCCTATCAGATATGATGGAGGTTGGCAATCCAAAATGTACCCAGACATGGTTGAAGAATAGTTCAGCTGCTTATCGTCCCGAGATTGTCTTCTTACAAGGAATGAGCATGCACATTTTGTTGAAGTGGTCCACCACAATGAACAAGTAGTCATGGCCTCTATGAGTCATGGGTAGACCTCAACAAAATCCATTGATATGATCTCCCATGGCCTGTTTGGTACTAGAAATGGCATGTAAAAACCAAGTTTAAGGTTACTTTGCTTACTAGTGCTACAAAGAACACAACCTCTAACAAACTTTGTCACTGTATCTTGCATCTTTGGCCAATGCACATATCGTTGCAGATTCACCATTGTATTTTTCACACCAAAATTTCTAGCAACTCTAGAAGTGTGTGCTTCTCTCATCAATTGCACTCTTTTGTCCTGAGGTATGCACAATTTTCCCATCTTGTACAATATCCTATCTTGGATGTGGTATTCATTTCCTTTCATGACAACAACTATCATTTTATTTAGTTGTCTATAGAATTTCCTGAAATCTTTATCTCCCTCATAATATTCACTCAAAAGTTCGTGAGTGAAAGGCTCAAGATGCATTATCATTCCAATTGCTACAATCTTCTTCTGTGGTGGCTGACAGAGCATGTTTTCTAATCTATTCATGACTCCTTTCTTGTACTTAATCAACAAATGAAATTGTTTCAAGAAACCTAACCACTTGTAATGTCTCACTTGCTACATCTTGCTCTAACTTTGTAGATACTGAAGAGGATGATGATTTGTGTGTATGATAGTCTCTTTCCCCAAGAGGTAATGCTTCCACTTCTTCATTGCTTGTACAATTTCAAAGAGCTCCTTATCATAAGTGGGATAGTCAAGCACTGCTCTATGAAAAAACTCTCAATGGTAGCATACAAGCCTTCCTCCTTGCATGAGTATAGCTCGTAATGCATATCCACTAGCAGCAGTCTCTAGCTCGAAGGGTTGCTGCAAATTTGGCATGGCCAACACTGGAGCATCACTTATTTTCTTCTTCAAATCTTCAAATGCTCTTTGTTGTGTCTTACCACAATGAAAGGTCTTTCCTTTGGAATTTATCGCATGCAATGGTGTTTCTACTGTGGAGAAGTTGATAATGAACTTTCTCAAATACTGAGTTTCTCCCTTGAAACTCCTTACCTCTGTTACATTAGTGGGAATAGGCCATTGTGTAATATTTGCAATCTTCTCTGGATCTACCCTTGGCTCTCCTCCTCCAATCATGTGTCCAATATATATCAAGGAAGTCTTCCCAAACTCACATTTCTACAAGTTGGCAATCAACTGAGTCTTCTTCAAGGTCTCTAATACATGTGTCACATGTGAGAGGTGCTCTTGCCAAGTGTTACTAAATATTAGTATGTCATCTAGATATATTATTGCAAAAGAGTCCATGAAGGGTTGTGGTACATCATTCACGAGTCTCATAAATGTTGCAGGTGCATTGTATAATCCAAAAGGCATTACTAACCATTCATACAAACCTTGTCTTGTTTTGAACATTGTCTTGCACACGTCTTTTGCTTTGATTCTCACTTAGTGGTAACTTGATTTTAGGCCCAACTTAGTGAATAATTTAGCTTGTTGCAGTTGATCCAACAAGTCATCAATCCTTAGCAAAGGATATATATTCTTGATGGTGATCTTATTCAGGACATGGTAGTCAATGCACATTCTCTAGCTTCCATCTTTCTTCAGCACCATGATGATGGATGGACCACATAGTGATGTACTGGGTTTGATGGCTCCCTCCTCCAACAATTGTTGCAGCTACTTATTTAATTCATTTGCTTCGATGATGGACTACCTATACAACCCAATGTTAGGTAGTGGTGATTCTAGCAACAACTGAATCTCATGTTCAACGTCTCTCTTGGGTGGAAATCCCTAAGGCTCCCAAAACACTTTCCTATAGGATTTAATCAGTTGTTGTAATTTTTGACGATGCTCATCACTACACCTTCTAAGGATGCCTTCATCTCCAACTTGTTTCCTTCTCCTTGTTGCTTTCCTTCTCTCAAGAGCAGTAAGACAAACTTCTTTGTACTGGCCATGATTCTTCTTTCCTAATGAGCATTGATCAAAGAGAGCTTAGCTTTATCCTTATGTGCATTTATGGCATAAGACTTTCCATCTTTGACTTGCTTTTACTAGTTTTCTCTCCTTCTAAAAATGGCATACCTCACATACAAACATGAACTTCCCAAGATGACCCTGCGTATGTCCAGAGGAACCACATCTACAACTACTTAATCAACAAATTATGATTGAAGACAAACTTAAATTTGCATTGCTTGCTCTCTTTCAATTCCAGATCTTTCCTTACCCATCCCAGGGGGTATGGATGTGGATGATCTTGAGTCTCCAATCTGAGCTTCTCAACCAATTGTGCAGATATCAAGTTGGATTGTGAACCTGGATTGAATAAACAATTCACCTTGTTTTTCTTCTTGTGATTCTTAATACATAAAAGTTCAAGCATTGCCTTCTCCTCCCTGTGATTGCAACCAACTAATGCCACCTCTTTCTGAATATTAATGCAGTTAATCTTCCCTTTTGGGTTTGATGTGCTTTCCACTTATTCCTCATCATCTAGTGATATTAATGCTTTCTTATTTTTCTGAAAATATTTGGGGTGCTTCTCAGGGTGCAATTTCCAACAATTCTCCTCCATGTGTCCCTTGCGATCACATCCTTTACATTGTTGGATGGGAGTTTTTTCTTCTTATGTTCCTGCCACAACCTTCTTCTCATTCCACGTTTTCTTGTTTGTCTTATTTCTCAGTTGCTCTTGTGGTTCTACTTGCTTGTGAGGATTTGTTTGTTGCTTCCGCTTGTCTCCCTCAAGGTATTGTGCTTGAATGATAGCCTTGTCAATTGTCTTTGGTCTAAATAACATCAATTGCCTATGAATCTGAGGCAACAATGCCACCAAATACTTGACCAACATGTTTGGAATTTTGAGAGAGACGCCCATCTGAATTTCTCTCTTCTTGAACTCTATCGTGAACTCATGCACTAATTGTCCTTATCTCTGTCTGAAGTAATGCCATACTATTTGTTGGTGTTCCTCATATCATATTACATAAAACTAATATTTGATCATGTTCTTAAAAACTTCCCAATCAATCACTAGTGGCTCATTTTCTAGTGCTCTGCTCACTACATCACTCTCCCACCATGTCAAAGCATGGCCTTCAAGCTTCAATCAAGAAAAATAAATCTTTTTTTTTCTAGTTACTTCTTGAATGTTGAAGTACACGTCCATATGTTGTAGCCATTGGTTCAGCCTGATAACATCCACTTCTCCAACATAAGGCTTTATGTCCACCTCAACCTCTACATGAAAAGTTACTTGTGTCTTGTTGTAGTTTCACTCTCCCATTCCTGGCTTAGTATTATGTTTTGTCTTTGGCTTATTTTCTTCCTTCTTGGGACCTTCATGCCCATCATCCACTGATGATGTTCCCTTGACCTTTGCTTCCAACAACTCTGACACCATTGATGTCAATGTAGCTAAAATATTCCCAAAACGATCCAAACTTACCATGGGATCTTCTTCCTCTTCGCCTTCATAATGTTCCCCTAACATTCTTGATGCTCTACTTTGCTCTAGCCCTGACAAAAATTCTTGTCCCTTTCTTTTGTAATCATTATAGGTACTTACCATATAGGTCTCACTGAATGTATTTGAACATATGCTTTGTTAATATCTGATCTATAAACGAGAGGCTTATAGCCTATCTATCTCACCAACATGGAATTATTTGTTTAAAAATAATTATAACTCTGGCTGTGTAGATGTGGAAAAAATTATCGACCAATCACATCCCAATTCAAGTCAGGAATTTGCAAGATGAAACGTGTCAGGTTAAGTCGAAGAAAGTCAGTCGATTCAAGGCAAGTTGGGTTGAGTCGAAGAAAGTCATTTGAGTTGAGGCAAGTCAGGTTGAGTTGAAGCAAGTCGGATTGAGTCAAAGAAAGTCAGTTGAGTCGAGGCAAGTCAGGTCGAGTTGAAGCAAGTTGAGTTGAGTCGAAGCAAGTCGGGTCGAGTCGAAGAAAGTCAGTTGAGTCAAGTCAAGTTGGGTTGAGTCAAAGCAAGTTGCGTCGGGTCAAGGAAAGTCAAAATAGGTCGGGTCGATTTGAAGTTTGTTCAAATTAAAATTACTCAAGTCAAAATTCTTCTAAGTCGAGTCGACCAAGAGATGTCTACCGGTCGAATGGGGAAGGAAATTCAACCAAAAGAGAAACCAAGTCAAATTTTTAATGACCAACAACTGGAAGGAGTGTCTAAGGTGAATTTAGTCACCAGTAATGTTAGAAAATGTTTTGGGGTGAACTTGGGTAACCCATGGTGCAAAAAAATGTAGGGGAGTCAATTTTAAGGTTCATTGACAATCAATAACGTTTCAGGAGTCGATTCAGCATACGGCGATGGAGGAAAACTCCTGACTATGTCAGTTATGAGCACAATGATTGAAAACAAGATTAGAAACCCCTAAATGAAAAGCAATGGCTCTCGAAGGAGGGTTACCTATTTCCAACCTTAGAATTCATTGCATAGTTGTAATTAAAGAGTCATTATTCTAATGTATTAACCAAGTGAGAACCAAATTAATATAAAATAATCTCATACAATAACAACATGAATTCCTTGTCTCTAGAATATACACATAGAACCATTAACATATGTGCATACATTAAACATTCCTAAGCAAACATAAACCACGACAATCATCATACATAGACTCATATTTTTACCCAAGAAACCCAAACAAGAAAACCAACGTTCTTTTGGCTTCGGCTAGGCTCTTATTTATTGAGCAATGGGCAAGTTATAGGTTCTATGGTACATGTCTATGCTCCTCAGTAACATCTGGGTAGATTTTCTACATCATTCATAGCCAAAGAACCCCTTTATCATTGTGGGGATACATTATATAGAAAGTTGAGTCGACTGGGATGATAACTGGAAGGTCAGGCGTCCACAATGCTTCAACTTCTCTCCAGTTCGTCTCTCCATCGTTTCTTTATTTATTTGTCTTTTTATCCCACGTGGGTTTATTCCTTTCCATACAACTATATAGTGCCTAACTTTGCATACATTCTATATAAAATTGGACATCAATCGTGATGACATGGTGCCCTTCACGTCAACAAGTCGATCTCCTTTATTTCCCATAGCCTTAACAATGCATGTGTTTCTCATATTTAAGTCTTGTGTCGATAGCCAATTGTTCTTATCGGATCCGATTTGGATCACAATGTCACCAAGGGCTTCCAAGGGTTCGAAAAGCATGGTAAGAAGAAGGGAGAGCCTACTCTCTACAAAAGGTTTAATATTAGATGAGGTGGACAAGGCACCATGCTTGAGCCCATTCTTCCTGAATCAGTCCATTGCGCATGCTACCTGATTGTGTACAAAGTTATGAGGAACTATACATGAGGCAAATGCACACTATTTTCCCTCTCAGTGGCCAATTTTTATGCACAAGGAGCTATCATGAACTGGTGTCAGTACTTGTGATCTGAATTATTCCAAGCCTGCACGAATGCGCATGAAAAAGACATATATTTTATTTATGGGTACCTTTTAGTTGTCCTCACCATGTGGAAGTGGAGGACACCAGTGGGAAGGGAGCTTGCGGTGACAGCAAACACTCGAGTTGTGATGATATTTGAGCCCTCGCAGGCCCGAACCAATGATGTCAATTCCTCCTTCAACAATGTTTCCTTTATATAGTGGTTTAACATCCTCGTCAACATTACCCAGTGCCTGTGCATTTCCCAAGATCTACTGAATCACCAGACCAACAATCTATGGTTTGGCACGAACTGATATAACACATTTATGCAGCCTCTTGGTACAATGACCAATGAATTACATGCTCCTCCATTTCCATACTACCTCACAGAGCAAGCACTAGACAAAGAAGTATGTTCCTAGCTTGGAGTCCTGAAAGAGAAGAAGCACTCTGGACTCTCCTTTTAGTTCTCTGCCATTTCACAATGATAAGCCCTAGCACCATCTGACATTCCAAGCTCTAGCATCGCCGCTAAAAAATGATTGATCCTGCCTTCAGAGTTTTGTGAAGAAGAAGAAGAGGCTTTTCCCAAGCCTCTGCTACTGTCGTTTCTCAACATTATAGATGATGCCACTATCTTAGGTAAGGACTTGCATGAATTTGTTACTACTTCCTTTTATCCTAAGAAACAATGCACTAGTTCTCCTTCCACATGCACCTTTGACCCCATCATCACTGACGATATTACCATATCCTCCCGACCACCTCCAACTTGTACGACACTACCCACTCCATCCTTTATTCCCATTCTCATCATCAATGACCCCTCGGTTACAACCAAGGTCACCCCTATAGTTGAGGAATCTATGAGCCAACCCCCTAGTTTATCCATGGATGCTCCATCATTTGTTCCCCCATCGACTTCCCAGTCTCCTTTCGATGTTGTTGCTAAACAATCTAGCAACCCCTTTGTTTTGACTATTGGAACCTCAATCCCTATTTTTTTTGTTTCTCCCCAACATCCACAGGTTCCAATCCCTATAGATACTCCACTCGAGACACAACCCCACTCTCAACCAAAAACAGAGATAGAAGCCTAGGACTAAATGGGTCAGGATCCACAAAACGACGCCATGGATACACAATGGGACACTCAATATATGCATAGCACGATTTTTGTTAAGGACCAAGTGACAATTCTTTTGCATGATTCCCAACAATGTTGTCTCATCCTCTAATTATGCCCGAAACACGTCGATGTGATCAACATGCTTCCTTAGGAATTTTGAGATAGATTTGTGTGTAGCCTTTGCACTATGTTGGCTAGTCCTAATAACATTGGGACTCCTAGTAAGTCAAAACGTGTTGTCGCAAGTGGCCAACCACTTGCGTCACAATTGCCTATGCCTCCGCCATTTACGAATAGAGAGCTTGAAGCTTGGCCTACACAACAGTTATTGACCTTCATGAGAGCCTCCATAGATCATGTAGAATAGATAATTACCAAGGAAAATGAGACAAATGAATAGATTACTCAGCAAATTACTTACCTCTGCCAAGAAATCGTTGTAGCCTCTGCAGCTGTGGTGCATGAGCATGAGTTGTGCACATAGGAAGAATCAGTTGTGGCATAAATCGCTAACAAGTTCACCCAACTCTGGCCTAATTTTCGACAGATGGTGCCTGAGTTACCTGAAGACATCACTCTAGTTCCATCGGTTGATAGAGTTTCACTTGTTGTTGATGCCTAGATGTAGTTAGCAGAGAATAATGACAATCTCTAGTAGCAGTAAGAGTCCATTCAACTCAAAGAGAAGGAGCGGTCGAAGGCAATGCTAGAGAAGATCAACACAGTTGTGGTGGAAGGTGACATTGTCCGATCATCCCTTCATCATCGGGCCAATAAGTGCAACAAACTCTTCGACATGGTTAATGGTTGGGCCGTTTTATAACGTCAGAACAACCTGGTAGAGGAACTCAAGGAACATATTACACAGATGAACCAAGAGGTTGAGGTACTCAATGATCCCATTGCGTAGAAGGCCAAGTTCACAGAGATCACAGAAGATAACAAACGAATTGATGCGCTTTATGAGGCCAATCACGTTGTGAAGAATGAACTCTAAGATTTTAGACCCATTGTTCAGAACACTTATATCGAGTTGTAGTAGATGGATCAAGTTGCAAAGACTGAGGGGGAGATGTTGCTTTCCACCAAGCCTGGGGTGCCTGATGTTACAACTATGCAGGAGTTTGTTGTTGGAGCCTCCATTCTGGTGACAAAGTGGTAGAACAAGGTTGAGCACTATGATAGCTTCCAGTAGAAATTTATGCAAGTTGTCCTGGATTTGGACCCTTCGTTTGAAGGAATCTCAAGCAAGGGGGCATAAAGGTTACTAGGGATGAGTCAATGATTGTGGTCGAGGCTTGTTGGGCCCTTTGTTTTTGGGAAATCAAAATTTTTAGGAACACGCCACATGCCAGTTGGGAGATGAAGCAACAGGAATCAATTAGAGAAACAACAAGCTAACAAAAAGTGAAACATTAGAGAAGAGAGTTGAAAAGCACCATGCATTAGTTAGACAAATGGTTAGAAAAGAGACAAGAATACCCGATGATGGAAAAAGGAGCGAGAAAGAACCAAAATACTTGGGAATCAAGAAGCCAAGAAGAGGCCAAGAGAAAAATATAAATTAGGAATTATGTATTGGGAAAGGGTTTGTTGCTTGCTTGGTTGGTTGTGATTGGTCATTGTTGTCATTGGTTGATATTGCTTCTCTCGTAACGGTTTTTATCGTTGTTACTAGTATTACGATTATCATTGAGTATGTATGTCGAGAAGTATTGAAAAGGGTATGTGATATCGTTATGCCTATGCAGAAGCATATAGTCTTTACTGGGTATTTGGGGAATACATTATGCTACCTTAATGAATGTGCGAGAGTTACACTCCATGTATGGCCATTTTTGAGATGGTGTCAATATAAGAGATTATTCGAGCTCTAAAATTTTGTTATGATGCATATGAATCTTTAGTCTCTATGATGTCTCTATGATGTGAAAATACCCCATTCCTATGTATTTGGTATCCAGTTGTTATCTACGAATGTCTTTGATGTATGCACTTGTATTTACGTTGTGCAATGTAGTTTATCTGATGTTTATGTTATTTTAGACTCTTGGTAATATAATTCTTCTATGTTCAAGTACGGATATGCATTGTGTTGCGCCAGACCTGATGATGCATCCTCACTGACTCATTTCACCAAAAACAAGTCTTGGTTGCGCTTTGGGTGAGACCTCCTTCCCTTGCAAAAGGTTGAATATGCCAGAGCTGCTAGACTACATCGGTACCTTTGTTAGTAACCTCTGAAAGTCTCCAATATTATGCCAATGAAAGCCATTCACCATTTAATATCTACAAACATAAACTCATCCACCAGTTAACTACATGTTTTCTTTTAGTTGTAGCAATGATGATCAAAGGGAGTAGTGCTTGTATATTCTATATCAAGATTTCATTATTTAAATCTATAGAATCAAAGATCCATGGTAGGATAATGACTAGAAGATTAAAAAAAAAAAATTATATATGAAAAAAATGTAAATCAGTTGATTTGATTTATTTATCTATTTATTTATCTATATATATTCCACTTTAACTATATATGAAAATTATTTCAAATGTTTATTCTTTATGTTTTGATTGATTTTGATTTATTTAAAGTTATTTATATATATGATGTATATATTATTATGAGTGAGTAAGCATTAAATTTATATTCTAATCGATTAGTTTTTATTAATTTGTTTAAATTTAAATTGTGGTGACATTAAGTGTGAATGACAAAGTGATGGAGGTTACAATCTCATTAAGTGTGACATACAAAGAATTTATTACATATCATCAAACATATACATGGTGTGGTACTTCAACCAGTCACCTATGTATTAAAATGAGAAATTGGTATTGTAATTAATATCAAAATTGTAGACCTAGATTCAAGCGTGCAAGGAAGACGGTTGTGAAAGGAGAACTTCATTGAAACATTGCTTCTCATATTTTAGCATGTGTTGGTTGTGTTTCTTAGTGGACCTTAGGTCGATTCAGTGTTAATGGCATCAAATCCTGAGAGTAACAATGGAGGAACCCCTTCTCTTGTGGAACCTTATACCTTTCCTTCTTTTGGAAACTTTGGTCCTCCATGCATTGCCACACTAAGTCTTCCGAGACTCACCATCGGATTACTAGTTTGGTTGTTCCTCACTCTGGTGATCTCGAATCCTCCCAATGTTTCAACTGCACCTAATACTTTAGATGTCAGTACACCACCCACACATCAACCTCACATCAAATTTTCTCCTTCTTCACCCATTAAGTCTCCTTCCCTTTCTCCTTCTTCATCTAGTGAAAGCTCTAAAGCAAGTAGCCAGGTTGATCAGAAGAAGAAGAAACAGAAAGAGAAGAAGAAGAAGAGCCCGAAAAGGACCAAGGCTCCAACAACATTAGATGTGGAATCCCAACAACTAGCTACTATTAATAGTACTGGGAATGTTGATGAGGTCAACAAGATTAAAATGAAGAATCTGAAACCCAAATTCCCTTGCAGTCTTTGTAAGGGTGACCATTTTCTGAGGGATTTCCCTGGTATTCCCAAGGTCATAGAAATGTGGTCCTCCACGTCATCGGCCTCTGCTGGTCATGCCAGTGATACCCCGTCAACTAGTGACATTAAGGTTGGTAAGAAGAAGACAACTGTCAAATTCCCTTGCATGTTATGAAAAGGTGATCATTATTCTCACCTTTGTCCTCGCATGGACGAGGCTTCTTCTCTTTTGGAAAAACTTCAACTTCCAAAAGTTTATCATAAGATTTCCCCCAACCCATCATTAGTGGATGGACTCGTCAATCCGGTTCCATCCATGGTCAATCTACTTTCCTCCTCAATTGAACCACAAACCAAAGTAGTTGATCCAATTCTGTCATCAGTCAGCCCCACTCTTCATCTACAGAGTGAAACCCAAGTGACTGATCCAGTTTCTTCCTCATTCAGTCCCACCCTTCATCTGAAGAGTGTTGAAGTGGTCGATCTAGTTCTATCCTCGATCGATCCCACTCTCCTGTTAGAGAGCGACACCAAAGAGGTCGATCCATTTCCACCCGTCAACCCCATTCTCCCCTAGAGAATGAAACCCAAGTGGTCAATCCGATTCTATCATTGATTGATCGCACTCCTCCTCTGACGAGTGCCAAAGTGGTTGCTCTGGTCCCTTCATCGAAAAACCCCACTCTTCCTCTAAAGAGTGCCAAAGTGGTCGATCTGATCCCATCATCGGTCGATCCTACTCTCCCTCTAAAGAGTAAACCTAATAATGCTTACGTTTTTCTCGTTGATATAGAATCTATCGTGCTGGGGGGGCATTCCTCATTCTCCTGTGAAACCCCCTCCAAGTAATGAGGCCATCCTTTTTGATTGGGGTGTGCTAATTGGACCTCGTCTTCCCTCTCACATTCCTTTCCATATTACAGTACAGGTTTGTGGTTGGGACGTTCCTCAAACGCTGATAGATGAAGGTGCATCTGTTAGTATTTTGTCCTCAGTTGCTTGGAACACTTTGGGTTGTCCTCAGCTTGCACCAGTTACATAGAATATGTTATCTTTTAACAGAAGAACTAGTCAACCTTTAGGGACCCTTCCTCAGTTTTTGGTAACTTTGGGAGGGAAAATTGTCTTTATTGATGTCATGGTGGTCAGAGACCCCTTGGATTTCTCTTTACTCCTTGGGTGGGATTATGTCTATTCCGTGAAAGCTATTGTGTCCACTCTTTTCCATGTGATATCTTTCCCTCACGATGGAAGAATTGTGACTATTGATCAACTTTCATTCATTGGTCCTGACTGGATTACATCCCTGAATGGTTCTTATATGACAACAGTATCTCCCCCACCGCATGTCAATTATGTGGCGTTGTCTCCCATGACTTCAACTTCTGATGATTTGGATCCAGTAGTTGACATGGTGATCTCTTCGGTGGGGCTATTGGAGCCTGATTTCCTTACCCCTGTCGCGACCCTCGACATGTGTTTCTTCCAAAGTGATTTTCTTCCATCTAGTGAAGATCTCTTGGAAGCCATGACCAAGTTTTGTCCCTTGACATGGTGTCCTTCTAGAGAGTTATTCTCTTGGAAGCCATGATCAAGAAGATTCTACGAGCATAGTTTTTCTCTCTGTGGAAAGATCGTTAAAAAATGAAACATAGGTCATGAGCATAGTTTTTCTCTCTATGGCAAGCTCGTTAAAAAATGAAACAGAGGTCACGAGCATAGTTTTTCTCTCTGTGGAAAGCTCATTAAAAAATGAAACAAAGGTCATGAGCATAGTTTTCCTCTTTGTCGCAAGCTCATTAAAAAATGAAACAACAATCTGGGGATTGCACCCAGAGCCCTGATCATAGTTATTTTTCTGTAGCAAGCTCGTTAAAAAATGAAATAGTCACCTCTCTTGAACCTTATTTTCATACACTCTTATCCTTTTTCTTTGTCTAGTGGAGAAATTGGTGACAACCTCACAGTCCATGAATGAATTGAAGCTTGGAGGGCATGTCCCCAGCCTTGATGATCATTCTAGATTTAATCCCCCAGCTTTCAAGATGGGGGCATACCGAGCTTAGTCTTTTTTCTTTCTCGTGCTCGTAAATACATGAGAATGCAACCAGGTAAAATTTTATCTCTTTTTTGGACCTGCATGGATAAATGAAAAAGGAACCCCTTGGAGTCGTCTTTGATCTCTTTTCAGACTCTCTAAACATGAAAATAATTTCGAGTGATCTTGCTTCCTTTCCCACTCGTTAAAAGGTTTGAAAGGGCGTCTTTCGAGTGATACTTTATCTTCTTTTCGGCCTCATGAGACTAAAATTACAAAAAAGGACAACTTTGGAGTCGTCTTTAAGTTGTTTTCGGACTCTCTAAATATGAAAAACCATCGAGTTTACCTTCTCTGGACTCGTTAAACAATCATACATTGAAGGGCCCATATGGGACCGAACCCTTACTTCTTCTAGTTCGTTAAAAAAAGGAAGAGGGACTTACTGAAGGTGAGCCATATTGAGCATGTGTTACCCTCCTCGAGCTCTTTAAATTAAAAAAAGGTACTCATCTATCTGGATGGGGGAAAAATTGAAGGAATCAAGCCAAGAAGTTTTTGAGACCACTACCAGTAACTCTTACGGTTGCCCTTGAACACGACACTTTGTCTTTGCATGCATTTTAATCTACTGAACCTCTACACTGAGCCAATCCTCTGAGTTTCTTTTACTCCTTTGGGTCACCTAACGAAAGTCACAACATCCACTGCATTATCAATATTTGATCCATGTCAAGTTTCTGCTGATGTGCTTTAGTGTTCAAGGGAAGTATCTGCCTCGAGAGTCAACCATCAAAAATATCTTGTTTCAATACCCATGTCAGTCCATGTTCATTTGATCTACCAATTACATCTCTGTGTCAGTTTCTTTTCATTGATGGGGGATACATCAAGACCCTCCTTCGATGAGTCTATTCCTGACGACTTCAACACATTATCCAGGAGCTAGACTTAGAAACCAGTTAGTACCTTGGGACCTGCATGCCTCAATGGCAGGCCTCCTCGTGTCCAACAGTGGGCTTACATCATTGACCTTTGATCGGATGATTCCATAGATGTTTGACTTCATCTCATTCATTCGCATTCATTGGAATGTACTAGAGTACCTTGAGAATCATTGACATCAACGGTGATCTCCCTCGTGCTTGTTAATGGTTTACACCATTGACCGATAATCTAGTGATTTCTTCCATGTTCAACATCAGGACATCTATTCACATGGTTAGATTTGTACTACATTGGGATCAGTAAGAAGACCCTGGGTTGAGTTTTCACTCTTATGTATACTTTTCCTAGGTTGCGAAGGAGTTCTTTTGAACTATGACACATATATTGTTACATATATCCACTTTGTATTGGTTGTGGCTATGTCTTGTCATCTCGTAGATCCACTGTGTATTATTCATGGCTACGATCAGTTCAGATCATAAGGAGTATAGATACACATTGTATCTGTAGTGGCTATACCATTTTGTCAATACAATTATGGATCTGCAATGTATTTTATGGTGGCCATACCTAAAAAGTCTTTATCACTCAAGCATAGGTATGCCTGCCTTGGGTTTTGAAACATGTCATAATATTTGTTTGATAGTTGTGTGCAACTTTTTTCAGTTTCTCTGCTTTCATACCCTTGCTTGAAAAATTCTACAAAGTACTTCAGTCATCATCGTCTTCTAACTTCATACTTTGGGGGGAAATTTGTTACACCTCAAAATTACTCACTTCGATAGTGTCGCAAGTGTCATCATTACGAGTGTTGTAAGTGTCGCATCTTGACTATAAGTGTTCCAAGTTTCAAGAACAGCATGCTGCCATATTTCCTATGTCGATCCCATAACGACATCATGAACACACCTCAAAGGTTAGTTTGGAAGAAGAAAAATCACTTGGCAAGAAGTACAAGCCCTTTGCCATTGGAAAAACCACTCAAAAAATGAATTTTGGAGAGGAGCGCTCCCCTACCCACTGTCAGGGAGTGCTGGCACTCCCTGAGTCTCTTTGGGGGAGTGCTTGAGCACCCTGTGCACCCTTATGGGGGAGCACTACCCTCTTTTGAGAAAATTCTAGGTTTGTTGTGGCGAATTAGGGAAGAATCCCTCAAATCCTGAAGATAGTTGGATTCGAATAGATGGTCAAGGCATGATCTTAGGGGAGATCCTCAACTGAAGGAGAGGAATCCTCAACTCATCCCAAAGATATCTAAAGTGGTTGGACCCCTCCAAGGTTATATAAGGAGGCCTTCTCATGGTGAAAGGCATGATGGAGAATTGAGATTGATACCAAGCTTATGATCCTATAAGTGGTATTGACAGAGAATGACAATTGAGAATTGCATCAAACTTATGATCTCATGAGTGAGATGTCATCAAAGTAATCAATGGATATTGATTGAGAAAATGGGTTAGACAAGGAGAACTGGAAGAGGCTGTTGCACCTTCATTCAAATGATTGTAAGTACTTTTACTTGTTCTCAGTAATATAATTAATGCTTGGCCTGTTTCTTTCAAACTTGTGCTTATTCCATACGAGTTTTTCTGTAGTAGATGGATCTATGATTGGGCTAATCTCAGTAGAGTAGGAATTCCATTGTATCTTTGTTTGTTTTGCAGGACCTATCAAGGAGCTCAAGATCGAAGCTCAACCTAGACTTTGCAAGGACAAACGCCATTCATAAAGTACATATCTTTCTCCTTCTCTTTCTTTCATTAGCTTGATTAGATATAAAAGGAAGTCAGTGTCCATGTTAAGAACCTTCTGTCTTGGCCTTAGGAGTTTAGATACCAAGAGGGAATCCACTTGTCCACAGGGGGATTCACCTTCGACTCATGATCCATTGATGATGCAGGCTAATGATAGCTTTCCGACCAGACTCACATGTGGAGTAGAGGGGTCATGCACGACAACCAGAGACTTTGAGGGAGAGGTGTGGACAACAACCATGCCACAACCTACTAGCACTCTCGTCGTGGCTCAAACTATAGGTTAACGATTACCTAGTTTGAGAAGACCCACGATGTTGTGAGGGAAGATTGCGACAGTTTCTCACAATGATTCTAAGGGGTGCACAATAAGGCATGGGCCTTATTCCTTAGAGACCCTTAGTCTCCCATAAGATCAACTGGAAGAGTATTGACTCCAGGGGTTTTTGATGTCTACCAAGTCAGTCAAGAGGTGAGTGGAACCCTTGGAGAACGTAGTGCATCCTGAAGGGAACGTCACGCAAGAAAAACAGAAAGAGGCGAGTGGCACCCTTGGAGCATGTAGTGTGTCCTGAATGGCACGTCACACAAGGAAAACAAATGAGGCGAGTGGCACCCTTGGAGCACCTAGTGCATATGGAAGGGCAAGTCAGGATTTTAACTAGTAAGTGAGTAAACTTAGACGGCCTTAGAACAAATGATGTGTCAAGTAAGATTTAAAAATTTCCCCTAATAAAAATGACGCC
The DNA here is from genome assembly GCA_032191745.1 of Picea mariana. NCBI lineage: Eukaryota > Viridiplantae > Streptophyta > Pinopsida > Pinales > Pinaceae > Picea > Picea mariana. The sequence goes on from JASDQU010307772.1 coordinate 100,939, forward strand.
CATGCTTAGGAAATTAAAATCTAGGTCTAAGTGATACTTGTGGTAAAAAAAAATATATAATCAGAATTAAACATGTGACGAGAAGGGGATAAGAGATTAAATTAATTTATTAAAATCAAATTATATTGAGGGATTAAAATTTTAAAAGGGAATTGATTGTTTTTCTACATATGCTAATTAAAATTTATTAATTAAAAAGAAAAAGGGGTAAAAGGTGATTTTTCTACACTTGCTAATTTGAGTTTTAGTTAAGAAGGGAAAAGAGGGAAACTTAAAAAAATAGGAAACTAAGGGAAAAGGGGGGAAAAATAAAGAAAAAGGGAAGGGTAAGGAAAAAGATGATTGTCTCACATAGTAAGGAGTTTAAGAACCTTCTAAATTAAACTCAACTAGGAATTTAGTAAGGGCGTAAGTCATTTAAAATGTGTAAGGGAATATGGGGACACCTAGGAGCGATTTTAGGAATGATTTTAGGTGGGTGAGGGAAACAAGAGTAATTAAATAATTAATGAAATTAATTTATGATGCAACTATGGGGATGGGTGACATGTGTACGGAGGAGGTTTTTCTAAATTAAATTAATGAAAAATAAATTAAATGAGAATTTGGGAAAAAAATTACTTAGAAACTCTATAAAAATGATGGAGGAGGAGGAGTATGGATCTCGTTTGGATGCGTAATGTTATGCTACAAAATTTTTATCTTGAATGACTTATCTTGTGGGAGTTGAGATACCCAGCTCAGGTAACAAGTGGTAGCTCGACCTTGCAAGGAAGTTGGTTGCTATTTGTTCTTTGGTTTAGTGTGCGTGGCCCCTTTGCGGCTCGAGGGGCTCAGGGGGAAGAAGAGTATCCCTAGCCTTGGCTGGGAGGTACCGATGAAGTCACATCGATCGGAAAACAGGATTTGGACGGAATGTGAGGGGGGTAATGACTCAGAGCTGTCACCTTGGGCTACGGTACGCATGCTTCCATTTTGAATGGTAGATTTATATTATTCTCGTGCTTTCATTATTGTACTTCTATTATGTAAAAAAAAAAATGTGTTTTACTCAGCGTTTTCGATTGAGGACTCAAAGTCATCATAGCTTTACGCTCAGTACATTGAATTGATTTCCTTGGCAATTGATCCCTGATTTCCATGACTGTTTTGTTTTGTTTTATTTATTATTATGAGATTGTGTTTTATCTTTTGTCCTTGTCCCTAGATCATCAGTCCATGCCTAAGTAGTTGGCCAAGAGCCGAATCGACGATCGTCACTTTAGTGTTAATAGACCTATAGATTCTAATGCCCTACTTTTCTGTGCATGGATGATGAGCGAAGGATAGTTTTGACCAGCTGCCTACCCTATTGATTTTTCCCGGTTGAAAGATTGTCTTGCACCTTCCTGCGTTTGAATACCTCTGCATATTGTTCATCCTTTCTCTCTACGATTTTCATGAAAATTCTCAGCTCTTGAGTGGAAAACTCTCAGCGTTGTCCATTTGAATGACAATGTTTCTTTTAAACTTTTGTGACTGTGATTAAATTAATTTATTTGACAACTTCCCATTGTATGACAACGTTTTTCCTTACCTATTATTGACTGTGAAATGGGTATAGCCATTTACATTTCACTGCGAGTTATATAGCCATTCGAATTCACAACCACCCATTTTACATAATGACTACGAATTTATTTAGCCACTTACAGGTTGACTGTGATTGTACATAGCCAATTCGAATGCAGATTTATGTATTGACTGCATTTTTATGGAAATGAAGGTCTACATTTTAATTTCTATGTTTTTAGTTTTTTCAAACAATGCAAAGAATGATAGTGATATTCTGCGTTGAATCTGGTATCTCTGTGTTTCAATACACTAAACCTCGAATTTATCCCTCTGTGTTTTATTATGTTGGATGGAAAATATCCTCTGCGTTCCAATACATTCAACCATGAATTTCCTCGGCAATTCATTATGTTTGGATGAAGAAATTACCTTGCGTTTCTAATACATTCAACCACAAATTTTTCCTCTGCAATTTAATTCATTTTGATGGTGAATTTACCTTGTGCTTTCACTAAATTTGGTCTGCAAAATTCCTTTGCAATTTATTACATTGATGGTAAATTTTATTCTACGATTTTACTGTTCCATTGACTGCGAACTTGCATTATTTTACTTTTCTTGGGTGCAAATTTCAATGCGATTTTCATATATATTTGGCTGCGAGTTACCATTTTATTTTATGCATTTCACCCAACCCTTACCACAGTGTGGATTGCATTGAATGGGAATGACTGGATTGGCTTGAATGGCTATTTGTTGACCTCTGTGACTGTAGTTATGTTTTTTTTTACACTACGAATTATTATGAAGCTATTAAATGGAATGTATTAATTTTGTAGATTATTTACACAACGATTACTGGAATCAATTAACTCCGTAGAGTTTTTAAATTCCATTAATGTATTTAAACACTGCGGGTTGCCGACAATGTAATTTAAACCACCGATTTTAAATTTATGATGACAACCATTGTAATAACAACAACATTTTGGACAACAAACTAATGTCTTTGATATCTATTCTTTTGACAACGGAATTAGATGCATGGTGCAGTGATACTAGGAATTAATAAACGATAACAAGAAGATTGACTGCATTTTTTTTCTTGCCTGAGAATGATTGCGTTTTACCTTAAGATGACTGAGTTTTTACCCTGTGATTGACTATGTGTTTACCATGCTTATGTCTGTGTTTTTAATGTGTAATGACAACAACATCAAATTTTATTTCTCGACGAATGCATCTATATTTGTGTCAGCCATACCCTCCATTTGTTGATTGCGAATTGATTACTCATTTACAATGTTTTATATAAAGCATTTATCTCTACGCTGGTTAGACAGTGTTACCTTCGTTCTGATTAGAAAGAAAATCCTTTGACAACATTGAATAGATATATATAAGTTAAAGCATTCTATATATAGTGATCTACAACATACATTGAATATATACAGTGATCTACAACTTTATCAATTTATAGCAATATATAGCTGTCTAAAGGATGGCGATATAAATTAGACAACAATATCATATTTTACATCATCAGTGTTAAATATTTTATTATCTATCATTAGTGTTGGACTTATTAATAGACAACCAGTTTAATAGACAACTTGTTATACATTAATACTGTTAATATTTCTAGACAACATGTTGTAAATTAATATTGTTAATAGTGTTATAATTATAGTGCTATATATGTATATTTTTTATAGAGTTAGATATTAATATTGTTAATAGTGTTATATATTAATATTGTTAATAGTGTTATATTAATAGCATTATATATTGATATTGTTAATATTGTTAAATTGTTAAATTAGATTTGTAATTATTGATTCATTTAGACTTGCTAAATTAGACATCAAGTCAGTTATTATATAAGCAGTGTAGATCAGTTTTTCACTTAATTATTGGACAATGGGTATTTGTTAATCAATATTTCTTGATGTTGTTTAGCGCCTAACTAGGTTCACCTTATGATAACCTTTATGACCATAGTAGCTAGGTAACAGTTCACACCTTTGCACTTAGACATCTTTCTTAACAGTTAATGGTTTGGTTTGTTGGCAAAGTTGTGTAATAGCTTGCAATTTTTCTTTTGAATGACGTCATCTTGCGTCTTGTCAACCTGTTGCTTGGGGTGTGGGTGTAGTCTTCTTGTCATTAACTTGGCTCCTAGTGCATTGGATTCATCTAGAGTCCTTGGTCCAAATAGGTTACGTTGTGCCAGGGTTATTTTCACACCTATCAC
>JASDQU010307774.1:35795-45808 GCA_032191745.1 Picea mariana
TAGCTAGTTTATCTCTCTTATTGGGTTTCCTAGATTATATATCATGTTTATTTATGGATTATGTGTGAGTATTTATTTATGTTCTATATTTTTCGCATTTCATATATTTCATGCATTTTAAGCAGAAAACTAGTACTTAAAGAATCTGATATCTAAAGGGAATTAACCTTGACAATAAAGATTTTAATATTTTATTAGATTTGTTTTGACAAACTATCCAATGAAATATCCACGACAGTTTACAGATTAGGTAAATATGGAAAATAATGTAGAAGAGAAGACCATATGTTGTTATAATAGTCGATTGATACACTCAATTTTTTTATAAACATTCATCCATGGAAAAAACTTAGATGTTGACACATAGTTGCATAGAAAAGTGAAACATTGCACTTTCCCTTTGCAAGGTACTACGATACTAAGACTTGATACATAATGGACACATAGAATCAAAATAAAATTATGTTTGGAAAAATGGACATACAATAGGTAATGACCATACCTTAAACATCTTTATAATTGCACTATAGTCAATGCAAGACTAAATCAAGGTTTAAGGAGAGCTCTCGGAAGGAATACATGATAGATTTAGATGATGACTCAAGACATTATGAGGATGGGCAGTGTCGTGAAAACAATGAAGTTTTTTATAATAAACATCACGAGGAATATTGTGGAATTAAGTAAAAACATATAATGAAATAAGTGAAAGAGAGATATTGAATGATGAAATCCAAAACAAGGAACTCCAAGAAAGAAGACATAGAACCCAAAAAAATTCAAAAATATTAAACCCCCTTCCTTTGATGACAACCCTAGAAAAATCGTGATTGAAAGGTATGGAAAAAAAATTTGTCTACATTAAAACATTAGAGAGAACTTAATGTATATTAACTTTATAACAAGGCTATGTGGCAACAAATCCCTACCTTTAAAAGTAAGAAATTGCATGTCATATCATTGGATTTTAATGGAAACACATAGAATTTTGTATGCCCAATACAAAGGTCATTATGGAAACCACTCAATAAATTATGTGGAAATTTGTGCACTAGTGTAACATACTTTACTTAATGACAATTAAAAATTTGATCTATGGACTCAAAGATAAAGCTATAATGAAACAAAGAAAGTTGGATGCCATCACAACAAAAAAATGTTAGTAACCAATACATGTTCCATGTATAAGTAAGGATGACAATAACAAATTTTTAGAAACAAATTTTCTTTATGCGTTTAAGACTAGAAAGTTGTAACGTCTCGTTATTATCAACTCAATAAAATTGCTCCTTTGTAATGTACCCAACCATCCAGGCTAGGCCAAGACATGGAAAACTCTCTCTTTTACCATTCTGATACCATTAAGTATACCGATATGTTTTGCATATGAACAAAGTTAAGTGGAATAATAACGACATACAACAATAATAATTTATACATAGAGAAAATAGAAATTCCATAATAAAACATCATAATTCATAACATGGCATTTGCACAAACACATAAAAATACTTTTCTTTAGTGAATTAAACACCAAATGCGTGAAGACCTTCCATGTTCCTCCCATCCATAGACCACACTACTCATAATCTCAGCAATGGGTCACCTCCGAGTTGGGGCTAAACTCTTCCCAGGCAAACGAAGTTTTAAGCCAATCTAAGGTTTGACAAACAATGGAAATGTTCAAATCCAGGTGCCTACCCTAGAAACCAACCTAAAGTCTCCCATTCCCCACATGCATGTTCCACCCAAGAAAGTGTGTCCCTTCTCTACACAATAGTCCCTCAATTGCCCCACTTCCCTTCTGGGGCTTCAGCAACAGGCCAGACAGGAAGTCTCAGAGCTATGTAGTCGCAGCTTGGCCTCTAGTAATCATTCTATAGTTCCTCATCCCCCACATGTGTGTCCCACCCCCGAAAGTGTGCCCCTTCACTACTCAAAAGTCCCTCGGTTTCCCCACTTCCCTTCTGGTACTTCAGCAACAGGTCAGACAAGGAGTCTCAGAGACCTGTAGTTTCATCTTGGCACCTTCAGAATTAATTCCCAATAATTCTCTAACTTCAAGTGAATTCTCATGGGCTTGAAGACCCGCTTCCTCCACATAGAAAATCTCTCACCTTCAGAGAAATGCCTACAGGCCTGATAACCTGACTCTTCGACCGAAAACAGAATCAGGTACCAGTATGGATGGTAGAATGGATTCCCCCAAAATTGTAAGAATCGTGAATGAATAATAGCCATCAGATGGGGAATTATACTGTGTTCCCCAAATATATATATGCATGTGTCCTTTAAGACACAATATGGCACCCAAGGGACTCCCTTTTCCCACTTGTAATTCATTCCCTTCCCCCCAGAAATTTAGGATAACATAAAGTTATATCCATACTTTAGACTTTATGAATAGTAATATAATATTCCTTTGGGATTAATCCCTCAAGCTTAGCCCTTTCTTAGACTCTTAACCCCCTTTCCCATCCTAGTGGAGTTTATCCCCCCATCTCTTTTGTGTGGAAGGTCGGCAACAGTGATGTACTTTATTAAAATATTAGTGTTTACATATTACAATAATAGGCACGTTGGCCTTTTAGCCAATCCAGGATCTCCAGATTAATAATCACATAGGTACTATGTCCTATAATATCCTAGCTCACCAGCCTATACAACATATGTACAATTGGGGTTTGTCCTAGGGGTATTACATTCCTCTCCCCCTTATTTATGCATTGTCCTCAATGCAGCATATACACAATGCACAATTCAAAATTCTTCAAAAATCTCCAAGCCTTTGCTATTGAAGCTTGTTATCCTCCTAGTGCTCGTCTTTTCAAGCACCAATTCATGTATTCATTCTGCAATTGGAAGTCATTCGCTCGCTTCATATAGCTACTTCAGGAAAAAATTTAGCTCATTATTTCATTTGACACTGCTGCATTATTATAGCTATCATGCCATTAGCATCCTTGAGTTTCCTCTTCCTTACTGCACTCACCCTTCCAGGCTCAGGTATCCCTTCACTGCTACACAGTTCCTCAGTGATCCATTTTTCCAAGGCTTTCACACCCAAGGAGTGTGCCAACTCATTACCAGAACCCCACCAAGGTTCTACATTTCTAGGGCTTCAGTGTCACCAACAATACCTATTCTTTCCAAGCCTTCCAACTTTAATAAATATTATCACATATGTATCACACACATACAATCATTATGAGACAATTTATAAGAACTTTATTTTGAAAATTCAATTTTATTTCATAAGGAAATTCAACTTTTTCCAAAATATGAAATTCTATCTCATAATTTTCTTGGCTATTGGACAGTAGGCATCAATCTTCATGATGGTTCTCTGCAACGCCATACTTGAGACCATTTTTTCTACAATGTTTCCATCTTGCATTCAGCCAACAAATCATTAGTGTTTCCTGTACAATATACTTTCATTGAAATATGTACAAAATCTTACAAAGTGATCTTAGAATTGTCTATACTTAACAATTCAATCACATCTATCAAGCAATCATTAAATAGAATTAAATTACCATTCCCTGCATATGAATTTTCATCCATTAGGATTTGCATTCTTGCAACATCATTATTTTCAACAATTATACTTTATTAACATAAATTTCTTGCAGTCAAGGCTCAAGTGACTACTTGACTTGCAACTTTCTTGTTGCAAAGCCTAAGAGCCCTTGAAATGTTCTCAACTCTATGAGTTAGTTAGAAATGTGAAATTTCACTTGTTAGCATACTCATTTCAATTTAATAACATATATGCATGCATTAAAAAAAAAACGCATTCAACAGATGCAATCAAGCATAACAATTCTATCATGCATAAGTGCAACTCTACCACTTACACGCTTTCATAATTTATTCTTGCCTACTGTTCAATGCACTCTTGTATTGACTTCAGAATGCTCTATATCTAAGTTATGTATCTCACCATTGGTAATGGAAAGTCTGGCCAATGCCTCAACACATTCTCTATACACTTCTATTGTTGGCTCAACTATTTGGATGCCTTCCTTTTCGACCCGAACATTGCACCAAGAATAAAATTTTGTGGTGTTCATAAATGTTAGCAAAAAGGTTGCAGTACAAGCATTATTTAGTAGTAAAAAGTTTTCCTTGGATACTTTTGTGGCACTCAATCCTTTTCATAACCAACCATGCCATGGCCTCATACATGACTAGCTTTGTCGCCATTTATTCCTATAAGAGGGTCACACCCTTTTATTACTTTGGTTATTAACTCATACCAACAATTTCATGACATGTTACTATGTCACATGAATGCATTCAAAATCTAAATAGATTTTGTAATTACTTCAGGCCTCCAACCTTTACTACACCTAGTGGTATCTTATTCCCATTAATGCATTCAAATAATACAATAATGTGATCAAATAAACTATGGCTAAGGAAATTCTTACCAAAAATTCCTTTAGTAATTATGCAATAAAATTACATAAAAATCATACATGCATAGCTTCCATTAAATAAATTTAATGCTACCTAGATAGTTGATAACAATAGAAGCTCCCAAGCCTCTATTATAATCCGTATAATCCACACTTCATCTTTCTTTTGCTTCCTTCTATATGCAGCAACATTATTTAAAGCACTTGCAGCCATGCAATAATTATCTCATTCCTGGCACAACAACCATCATTAGCAACTTCATAGTCATATATATAACAATACACTGCTCCTAGTCATCATCATGTTATGTGTGTGTGTGTGTGTGTGTGTGTGTGTGTGTGTTTATTACAATATATCTATATGCCCTATTATTGCATCACTAGCATGCTTATGAATTCATATGCATTCCATTTTCCTGTACTATGTACGGCTTTCCAACAAGCCATAACATAATTGTTGCTATAGTAATTGCAACAACTTCATTCTTCTTGTACCACTTTTATTTGTTGTTCCTCGAAGACCTCAATTCTTCCTAGATTCATGTATCCCTTTTCTCTCTTACTGAGCACTTTCCATCTAAACCTCTTTTGATTGGATTTATATTTTCATTCATATAATATATTGATATTAACTTTAGCCTTAATTATTTCGTGGATCCATATGACCAAGCACATGCATGAACAAATTGTGTTTCCATCCATACTCTCATATTGACTTTATATCTTCAACTTTTATCTACTCTTCTAGACCAAACTAGTTCATCCTTCCCATGATTGAATATATTATCCCTTGTAGTGTCTTTCACCATTATCTTCTCTTGTCCTATTCCATTTGATTTCAACTTGACTTTCATAGTCAATTTCTAGCATATTACAATGCTACCCACTATCTTCATTCCCAGCCTCATAGAGATTGATTGGAAGTAGTTAACATTTCCTTTACTTATCATCACATTTTTCAGTGATACTTCCAACTCCTAGAATGTTACCCCATGGTTTTTTTTCCTCTTGAGATTGATTCTTTTTAGGTACCATCTCGTTTTCATTCTATACCAAGCATAGAATTATTGTTTTCTTCATGGTTCCTCATTAGTATCCCCATGGTTCCTCATTAGTATCCCTTTAGGAAATCACCTTCATGCCTGGGTCTCTTTGACTTGTCTTCACAATGTACCTTGGAAATGCACTCAACACCTTTGGAATGTACTAAACATTCCTCTTCATTTTTGTCACAGTTCTTGAGTGCTACAATAGACTCAAATAACTTAGAATCCACCTAGTGGTACCCCCTTTCCACTAGCATTCAATTATTCCTGAGCTTATCCAATTCTGAAATACTCTTAGATTTATGTAATGTCTTTCCCATAAGTATGGTTACATACCTATAGAATTAATCAATACATAATGTATTTATTTATACATCTGCTGGCACTTTTTTTATGATACATGGTCATCATTACTTCACCCGTGAAGTTCTAACATTCACACCATGATTTCACTACACTACTCTGATAAAAATAATGGACGTACTACCCCCAAAATTGTATGGTTGGTCCCTGGAAGTTTCCTTTATCTCCAAGTATACACTCTATCTTTATTTATCATAATAATAACATCTCGACATATAAATATTTTCAGAAGAATTATCCCCACAATGTACTACTTTATTTGTACCTTGACACCCTTATAGTGAATGGATATTTACTACTTCAACCAGTAAATATTTCCCTCTTATTCCCTGATTCCACTAAATGATCAATGGATTTCTTGTAGTAATTGTCTTCACACAAAAATTTTCTCTTGGATTCTCAAGCCTTCATGGCCGCACCTAGACTCATGTCTCAACATTCTTCCTTTTTGTTTCATGATCATCCTATGAGAGATTCTTGTCATAGCACTCTTTCCTTGAGCTCCTCTACTTATTTGTAACCAAATTTCAATGCTCTCACCTATTATGAAAAACATCTCTCCACACTTCCATGGCCACAGTGTTGATTTTTCAATAAGCTAGGTTTAAGCATGAAGTTCATTCCATTTTTAGCAGTTTACTTAAACCATAAACAATTTGTTTCAGCAACCAAGATCACAAGAAGAAACACCATGCACAAGTACACAAGAAGTATCTTGGGAAACCCTTCTCAACAAGGGAAGAAAACACAGCCAATCCTTTGCTATATTCTTCAAGATAAATACCTCCACCACCATAAAGACCTAGCACACAAGAGGGTTCTCACAAACCCTAGAAGACTAGCGGCCAAGAGAGGTGCTCACTTTTCCCAAGAACAAGTGTTCGCTGAAATTTCCAAACTCACACTTGTGATATGATTCCTCAATGGGGAATTTACCTTTATTTATATTTGACTGAATCTTTCAACAGTAATGTCTATTGGCACAACAGGGAAGACTTCAATAACTTAGAATATAATTAATAATTACCATATTAATTATCTTTCACTTTATGGTGGGGTTGACATGTACCCTTTACATCACAAATAGGGTTACAGGTAAGTCTGACTCTTGTACAATATAGCAAGGGATCGCATACACCCACTAGTGCTCAGCCACTAGGGGCACATCCATCTGTTCTCAGCCACGTGGATGCCCACATATCTATCTCACTGCATCTCGCAGGATAACCACACTCACTAGTGCTCATCCACTAGGATCACGTTCACCTGTGCTCAGCCACAGGCAGGTCCAGCTCAACAGATATCTTTCTCAATGTGTTACATAGTAGAATCATCTGGAGTATCACATCATCTCAAATTTCTACACAGAGGAGGCCAATACATCCTTACCACTAGGATCATGTTCGCATGTGCTTATCCACATGCACATCCAACTCAGCATATCTCTTTATCATTGCGTTACACAGAAGAATCATCTGGAGTATCACATCATCTCAACTCTCTGCATAGAGGAGAACAGTAAACCCATCACATGGGATTCTTCCCTTCTCAGGGGCACACAACATTCTATCTTTGTCTCAGAGAAGAACCACACACCCAGCTCATGGGCTTCACCACCTCACATAGAGGCACAACGTTCCATCTTCGTCTCGGAGAGGAACCACGCACCCATCTCATGGGCTTCCTCGACCCACATAGGGGTACACACCACATTCCTTCTTCGTCTTAGAGAGGAACAACACACCCATCTCATGGGCACACCCAAATCATTAGCTATCTTTCAGGCTGACTCACTCAGTCTATGTCCTAGAGGATGTCTCACGCAGCTGTAATCATCAACACTCCCTCTCATCTAGGGATGAATTCTCCACTAGGCCAAGTCTCTCACATAATTACTCAAACTTTGTCTTGGTTGTAATCATCAACACTCCCTCTCAGCTAGGGAGGTAATCTTCACTAGGTCAGGTATCTCACGAAAGTACTCGAACTTCATTTTGGAAAACGGTTTGGTGAATATATCTACAATCTGCTCATGTGTAGGAAGGTATTGCACGTGTACTACTTTCCTCTGCACCATGTCTCTGATATAATGATATTTTATCTCAACGTGTTTCGAACACAAGGTTCTCAAAGAGCTTCACACAACTATGGTTATAATAATATAATCCATCTCATGATCAAATAAATTTGTCAGAGGCTTGCGAAGCCACACTTCTTCACAAACTTCCACACTCAATGCTATATACTCTACTTCTGCGATACTCAAGGCCACAGAGCTTTGTTTTGTGCTGCACTAGGAAACCATGGTAAAATCCAAGGTAAAACAACAACCGAATGTTCTCTTCCGGTCAATTGTACTCTTTTCTCAATCTATATCGACATATCCCTGCAAACTCAAGTTCACACTAGAGGCATATCTCAGGCCATATCCAACTGTGCCTTGTAGATATCTCAATACATGTTTCATTGTTGTCCAATGAGTCTGTCTCGATTGAATCGTGAATTGGATAAGTACATTCACTGCATAACATATATCAAGTCTGGTGTTAACCAGATACAACAATGATCCAATCAGTAGTGTATCAATCTTGTTTGAATCACCATCATTCATTTTCTTCTAATCCATCACCATCAGTGTAGGCATGAATTTTCATTTAGTCATACTGAACTTATTTAATATCCCCACTACATATTTTCCTTGACTCAGGAAAAATCTCATCAGTCCCCTGTCATACTTCTTGTCCCAAGAAGTAGTTCATCATACCCAGATCCTTCATCTCGAAAATCAGAAGTCAAAGCTTGCCTGTATCAAACAACGTGGCTTCCTGAATAAGTCATCAAAATCAGGCTCTCGTCACCAACAATGTAATAATATAGATTTGGATTTGCATCACTCTTGATGAAACCCAAACTCATCAAGAATCCATCCATCTGATGTAGTTTCCAACTCATGGATGGTAGTATGGATGGAGGTGTATCGGGCTTACTGGATCAAGTGTCTCATCATAGACAACTCCCTGTGTTTGTGGGAATCCTCTGGCTATAGATCTCGATTTGTATTTCTCAACACTTCCATCAGCTGCATGCTTCATCTTATAGATCCACCTTGAAGTCACCACAGACTTCCCTTCTGGTATCGAAACAATATCTCATACATCATTCTTTAAGATATATTGGTATTCTTCTGTCATGTCATCTTCCCATACCTATTCACCTGTCGCTTCTCCATGACAAGAAGGATCAGAATCAATGAAGTGTCTCATGATTGAGGGGTATCTCAAAAATCTCTTTTGCTTTCTTGGGATGTGCCTTGAGGGGATTGTATGTTCCTCTGCCTCTTGCAGAGTTTGTCAAGCCTAGGCAAGCCTTTTATTCCCTACTGCAATATCTCTGAGAATATCAATTGGAGCAACTGGATCGGCTGGAATAATGTCTATCTCCCTATGAACTGTTGAAGGGGGATAAGGTATTGTCTCATTGTCAATCTCCATATGAGATTCTCTGGATATTTGATAGGATATCTCTTCTTCAAAGGAAACATCTATGCTTGTCTCAATCTGTCTCTGATTAGGGATGTAGATCTGATATGTCTTTGAAGATTCACTTGTTATCTCATAAATGTATCATGTTTCCCTGAAGGGTCTAGCTTGGAGATCTTCTCTTTGGGTACATGAAAATACACTGGGCACCTAAATATGTTGAAGTGTTCAATCTCAGGCTTCACTCCGGTGAAGGCTTCTTTGGAAGTTATGTTTCTTCAAAATCTGGTGAAGACTCATGTTCTGAACATATATTGTGTCATGCATGCTTCTTCACATAGAATCATAGAAATATTATGATCATGCATTATTTCATTGGTTGCCTCAATGATGGTTTTGTTCTTCCTCCTTCTCTGAAGTCTGGAGTATAACCATATTACTTTGTTGTTAACATGCCTGGAACAAGAAAACAAATGAAAGGAAACAAAACAAGAATATCTCCTAACAGAGAATAATGAGTACATCTCTAGAATCAAAACAATTTAAGGATTGTTGTCACATCTACAACACCTAATTGTAATGTAGCAAACTTTAGAAATGTAGTTTAGAGGCATGATAATTAAAACAATCAAACCTAGAGTCTTCACTTCCAGTGTGTTGTTCCTCTGAATGCACTGAGATCCCTCTGGATCCATGACTTC